>NW_010577070.1:0-21903 GCF_000705375.1 Tinamus guttatus | reverse complement strand
ACAAAAGCCCCGAAGAAGCATTTGAAGTGTTATGGGCAGGAAAGAACTGGTAGTTACACAATCACATTGTGGCTACCTCATCATCCTCATAAACCTGTAATCTTTCTGCAGGGTTTTTCAGGCCTTTGAATAGGTTCCCGTCTCGCTGGGGGCAGTGACATGGTTCTTCTTTGTGTCTTATGAAGCTGGTAAATCTCGGTGAGCAAGCAGGGAAGTTATGATTAGTAAAACTTGGAAAGCAAAAAGCCTTTCTTCCATTACCACGAGCACCAAAAGATGTGCATTATACAGCAGATTTGTCCAGATGCCCAGTACCTGTGGAGCAGACTTTGATCTCAGCTCCATGATGTGTTTTTTAATATCTCCTGTGATTTTAAAGACTTCTTGGATTTGTTTCTGTCAATCTGGACTTTACTGTGTAAGAATAAGGGATTAAAATTGTGAAGGAATCCTTGTGTTCTAGATTGTTTCTCTGTCTTGAGCTGCAAATGGATACTCTTCTCCTGAAATAATGTCTTCAAAGCAAAATAAATCAGTTTGTGCAGGACATGCTAAGTGATGCCAGGAAGAATTAAATAGGCCTAAAGCAAAATCGATTGTTTATTAAGCAAGCTGTGCACAAAGGTGCTATCAGAGCAGCCATTCTGCAGGTCACAGGTCTGCCTCCTGCTACCAATCCTCAGCCTGCTCTTTGGAAAATGCTGCTGTCCTCTCCCAGCCCGAGCAACTTGTTGCAGGAGGTGCAGCCGAAGGTCTCTGCTGCCCTGCATGTTTTCTGGGTGGCTGGGCTCAGAAGGAGGCAGGACTGGGCAGAGAAGGGCTCGCAAGGAGCAGGGTTCCTCTCCAAGCCCGCCTAGAACAAGCATTCCCAAGGCCGGCTCCAGCCCTAGTCCTGGGTTCGCGACACGCTGGGGCCCCCTGAGGCTTCAGCGCGGACGGTCGCTGCCCTGGAGCGGAGGGCCTGAGCCGGTGGGCACACACGGGTGGCTGTTGTGATGAAGCGGGTGCTGAGGACTGTCTCTCACACAGGGGCGTTCATGAGGCAGGAGTCCCTCTCCTCAGAGGCGGGAGCTGTCACGCTGTGGCGCTTCCCGCCTCTCCGGGCTGCTGGCGTGCACTAATGCAAGCTCTCCTCTCACCAGCTGAGCTGCTGCCACTGCCTGTACTCAGGTTCACGCTTACCCTGACACAGCGAATTATCCAGGAAAGAAAGCTCAGAGTTAGTTGCTGTCCTCTTGAGCCTAAGCCTGGAAATAAGTTGTTTCACTAAACTCAGCTTTCTTGAGAAAAATTTGTCCCACTGCGGAGGGGACTGTGTGCACCTCATGGCGACTGTCAAGGGTTAAATAGCTGCAAAGTATTATGTGCAAGGTCATTGCATGGAGCTGGATTTCATCCATAAATTGTGCTAGTAAATTACTGTTTGTAACATGTATTGGGAAATGTGGCTATGGTATTCCCAGATAATGTCTTCTATTTTTTCTTTGATACATGTTTACAAGGTCCCACTGAAGAACATTCTGAGTAACACTTTATATAGAGCTCTCTTATCTTTAGTAATGAAATTCCTCGACTTTAAAGGACATTTTTCTGAAGGGAAGGAGCGTATGTTATAGAATGTTTGTGCTAGTTGATTCCAGATGCTCCCACTTGCGCCTCCTCTCTTCTAACAAATGTTTCCCTTTTCTCTCAGTAGTAGGGAGAAAACTTCTCACTTTTCATCCATTCTCTTTGGCTGAAAGGAGAAAAGGCGACCTATCATTAATATATGGTGGGAAAAAAAATAGTGCATCCCTCAGGCACTGCTCAGTAAAGAATAAACAAAAATGGCTCAAGTGTGGGTAACCTAATTGGTGTATAGCTCACTATCCCCTGAACATTTTCTTTCCCCTTGCAATGCAAGAAATGAAATGTATGTGCCTTGCTGGGCAGATGTAAACCCGCATGGCTTAGAAGAACAAGCCCCGAAACAACGGGACATGTTCTCAGCACCAAGGGTGGAGGAATTAATGTTACTTGGTCCCCAGGAAACATGCATCCCACATCCTTCAGCACAGCAGAAGGGATGGTTGCTGAGAGCATGCCGTCCCTAAGGAAAGCTAAGGGCAAATTAGAACTAATACAAGTCTTTTATCAGGGATTGCAGTAGAGCGCCATTCATCGTTAAGTTCCAAGATATTTTGGAGAGACTAAAATGAAATACAAGCTTAACAATTAAAACTATGTATTGAAAACAATTAATTTCTGATAGGCAGCCAGTGACTCTTGTAAAAGTACTTTACCAGGAAAAATAGCATTCCATTCAAGGCTCAGAATTAGCAGTTTATGGAACTGTTTTTTTTCAAAGAAGTTCATGCATTATGAAGCACTTTGTTGGTCCAAGATCATAACTCTAGATTTGTCTGAGGACCCCTCTGAGAAACCCTCAGGCTTCTTTACAAGCCTTTGATACTGTCCCTGTGTTCCAGGTGTAGCTTGGACCTGCCACTTAGGACTGACCTTTTAAAAACATGAGTTTGCTTTGAAACTCTTCAAAACAAACATCTAAGTATTCAGGTACCTAAAATTAATGGAAGTTTTTGAGAAAACGGACATTTTACAGTTTCTTGTCCCCTTAAACCAACCGGGTGATACCTGCATGGGAACTTGCAGTTCTATGATTCCCTATTGCATTGTCCTGGGTAAAACTGGGACCTCTTTACTTATCTTTTTACTGTTTTATAAAAACTATTAAAGCTCTTTGTCATATATATACTGCAGAAATGATCAGTCCTCAGATGTTGGCCTTCACTGGTCCATACATCCCAGTCATTCAAAACCAGTTCTTCCTCACAATTCCCTGTCTAAGGGAGGTTTTACAGCCTGGAAATGAGAACTTTGTATAAGCATATGGCAAAATTCCCTGTCTTGAAAACGCCCCACCCAGAAGAGTCACTCATTGTTTTGTCTCAGTTTTGTACCTTCACTGATAAGTTTAGCTAGTAGTGCTACACTCATCCATCCAGGTTCTTACTCTCTATTTGTACGGTCCACCACACCTTTCATTGCCTTCTCATACTATTAATTAAAACCCTATATTTTTTTAAAAAATCCATCACATATGAAAAAACACCTCACCTCTTACCCTAGTAAGAAGCAAACTGTGCAGACAATTGAATTTCTGAAGGCCAAAGAGGTAATTGCTTTGATGCAGCTTTGATGATCTGTTACACCAAAGAGCCTTCTCGTATTTGGATGGATCTGTTTGTGACCTGTGACTGAGATGGTGCTTTCAAGACATGAGAGTGATTAAAAAAAAAAAAACTTCATAGCAGTAATATGGGGATTAAGGATGGAATGCATGCATATATTTGCCTTTAAGTTCTAACTAACTGATTAGTCCTGTCTAACCTGATTTGTGTGCTTTGTGTCCAACTTTAGGTACCAAAGGGAGAAACAAAGGGGAGTTTACAAATCTTCAGGGTGTAGCTGCATCTACAAATGGAAAAATATTAATAGCAGACAGTAACAACCAGTGTGTGCAGGTAGGAGGATATGCCACTTTCTGCATTACTGTTCCTCACCCCACCTTCTCCTCCTCCTTTGTGCTTCAGGAAAGACAAGTGCATTGTGAGCGTATGTGGAACATACAGAGGAAGCCCAACCTGTTCATTCTGTATTATCGTTCCATCTTCTTGACCTGCAGCTCAGATCTATAGCACAAAGGGAAATCAGAGTTATTTCCCTTTCTTACTATGTTTGGCAGTGACTGAAGAAAACAAACATGCCATAATCTGGAAAAATGCCGTTTTGTAGATGTCACTTTACATTGTAAACTTATCACTTGTATACTTTCTGTGTTTCAAAACAAATCTAGAACTCAGTGCTGCAAGTATAATTTCCTAAGGAAATACACAAAAGAACATGTAGATGTCATTTTCAAGTGACTTTTACTCTACTAAATTAACTCTTCTGTTTGATGTGGTAGCATCTCTGACATTTATGATTTCTTGGCTTCTGTAACATGAAAATCAATCTGCCATGTATTTTTTTTTACCCTTAACAATTTGTCATCACTATTCAGGCTGTCCATGTGGTAGCAGTGAACAAGACAGCAGAATGAGGCTTGTTCTTCAGTATGTTGGAGCTGGAGAGCCACATGCAGTAAAAACTTGTTTTCAGACCTTTTAAAAGTGACAGAGTTGAGTATGCATTAGTTTCCTTGCATACTGTAATGTGGTACTTCGGTGCCTGATTAAATGACTGGGAGACACAAACGGTGGCCTAGATTTTGAGAGTGACTAAAGCATTTCTCAAGAAATGGCTCAGTATTTATCTAAAATCAAATAATTAGTTACTACAAATCTCATCTAGGTTCTACTCCCATCTTTTCCATAGAGTTCATGTGTGACCTTGGCCAAATCACTCTGTGCCTCAGTTTGCTCGTTTTTAATACAGAAATAATAGCACTTCCAACTCCCCAAAGGGGACTTTGTGAAGTTTAATTCACTAGTGTTTGTAAAGTTCATTGAAAAAAAGCTCTTTGTAAGTGCAAAGAACTTCTTTATTATGAAGTTAGGGTCCAAGTGGAGATTTATTCTTAAATTAGACATATCACATTCAAATATGGATGGTATAAAAGCACTTCATGTTCCCATCTCTCTTTCTGAGGGTGTTCATTTGTTGCTTGCTAACATATAAGCTCCAAGAAATAGACGATGTTGTTATGTATGCTTAGTTTTAAAATAAAGTGTTTTGTATTACAGATATTTTCCAATGATGGCCAGTTCAAGAGCCGTTTTGGCATACGAGGAAGGTCTCCTGGCCAGCTGCAGCGGCCAACAGGAGTGGCTGTGCATCCCAGTGGTGACATCATCATTGCAGATTACGATAACAAATGGGTCAGCATATTTTCATCAGATGGAAAATTTAAGGTAGGATTTACCACATGAACTCTCTCGAGCCTTCTCCGTCTTACAGTGGAATGTATATTCATGGCTTTTTTTATTAATTTTTTTTTCAAGAAACTACATAGATGAGTTGTAACTGAGCAGATTCCATTGTTGTGATGTGGAAACCCATAACATAGCCATATTATATAATAAATAGGAAGAGATCATAGCTGTGATGCCAGCAATATATCGGATAGTGGTATATTCCATTCTGCAGTTCTGCATATCAAGTACTTGGATCCTTTTCTTGCATCTTACAGTTGGAGGTAGCTGATGTAGTGGAGTCTAGTTGGACTAGCTCAACAATCTTCATGTTAGTAGCACTCTGTTTATATAGAAATGCATGTATATATTTGTGTATATGTACATATGTACACAGACAGGCTAAAGGCTCTTTAGTGACATATGGAGGAGAAACATAAGGTAGCAGACTGATGACTTCCTCTATTTACTTCATATATGTCAGCAAATCAAGTGTATAAGTTACATATGATCGCGTTTGTACTAAGAGCAACGAGAGGCAGGAGCTCTAAGCTCCTAAGAGCTAGGAGATGGTTTCAGTGCTACAGAAGAGATAGGAAATGTTTTATGCTGGGTGACAGGCAGTGGGAAAACTGAAAGCCATGAAATACTGCTTGAGGTTAGTTGCTGTTGAGATACCTGTTGGGAAGTTTCTGCTATAGTTGCTTAGTTCCAGGGTCCAACATTGGAGAGGAATTGTCTCTTTGCCATTTTCTGGCAGCCTAATGGCAAAAAGACCTGCTCATTTGGTTATTAACTACCAAGAAATGGCCTTCCCTTGATTATTGTTGGCAAGATGATGAAGGCTATAGCAAATAGGCAGCTTTGCTTACACAGTCCCTGCTGACCCCTCTCTGCGAAATGGACACTCGAGTAGTATCCAGACCCTATGTACACTTGAAGCTGTGTGCAATGTAACTGCTAAATACATCTATATAAATTTCGTGCACTTGCAAAGGCCACATGATTTTCCTTGTAAAGCAGTTTTTAAAATGTACAGCTATGCAGGAGAACCTTGTTCTTGGCTGAAGTTTTTGAATGATATGAAGACATAAGCAAAACCAAAAACAAACCAAGGTGTAATTAAGAACCCCAAAACTCTGAGTAACCTAAGATCTAGCATAAGATCTAAGCCTAGCATAAGATCTTTAACCATGAAGATCTTAATTTGAACAGGCTTGATTTGGACATGGAGGATGGAGAGCTAGTTTTCCTTCCTTTTCCAGACTGAATGTAAATCCAGCATTTTGGATGGTGTCAACTCTGGAGAAAAAATATGGCTTTAGAGGAGCCAGGACCTTGTGTGTCTTGCTATCAGGAAGACAAGCATTGAAAATAAAAATAATAAAGTAGTTCCTCTGGTTAGGGCCTAGCTTTGTTTTAGTCAGTGTTTTTGTTGGACTATCACAACTATGTAAAGTTGGCAAATGTGTGTGTGGTTAATTTAAGTCAATAAATCACATTTTATAGCTCTTAGGACTACACTTATTAAAGGGGAGATGAAACATTACTTTTATTTAAAATACAATTTTTAGATTTAAATGCAACCATATATTTAAAAGAGAAATTATAAGAAATTAGTAGAAATATTTTATATATGGAGAACAGGCATAATCATAGGTTGAAGCACAGGAGAGGAATTCAACAGATCTGTGTCTGTGGGAATTTGGGCAAAGCCATGTAATTTCTGTCTGCTGGCAATAGCAATTCTCACAGGGGCTTTGTCAGGTTATACTGGGCAGTGTGCACAAAGATGCACAGGGAGATAAATAAAGGGTCACTTATTTTTGCCTTCAAAGGACTGGGGCTGCAAGATGTTGGTCATCGTCTGCTGACTGGTAACTCAGCGCTATGAGGGCTCTGCCTTGAACTTAATCCAGCTGTTTTCGTTGTTGTCCTCCTCATTCTTACTCTTACTTTCCCCTTGCAGCATTTTAATAGTCATCTGAGCCAGAAGCAAATTTCCCCTGGAGCCAGTCCCAAGAATCTGTCTGTTCCCAGAACTTGGCTGGTGCACCCCAGCAGGCTCCCGTGCCAGGCAGAAAAGTGTCACCTTCCTCGGCCTCTGGCAGAAGCGGAGACAGAACAGGGTTTTCTCAAGGCTGTAAAACTTACATAATGTAGATCTTGACAAACCTTAATCTAAGGTTAGACCAAAGCATGAGTCTCTGCAAATGAAAGGCTGCATTGTGCCGAGAACAGCAACGCGTCAGACAGGGTCTTGGGAATTGGGGTTTCTGATTCTGGCTAAGCCACACGTCTCATGGGTGACTATTGATGTGCCACCATCTGTAAAAGGCAGATAAAAGCAGTGCTGGTTTCATCTGGAAATTACTTGGAAACTGCTTAACAGACTCATTAGAGAAGAGGTATCAGGAGGCTAAAGAGAGGAGGAGGCAGCTGGGGCAGTGAGAGCGAGATGCGCTGAAGGGTGGCTGGCGTGGGGCAGCACAGGGACCCTGCCTCGTCTCCGGAGGGAACCGTTTCCTTTCTAGGCTTGAAGGATCGCTTCTAAGACAGACTGTTATCGGCCAACCAGAGCTGTAAGTCAAGTTAAGACATCAGGTTGAGATGGTGGGAAAAGATGGAAGGAAATATTTTATTTGGCAGACTGTGATGTTGTGTCTTGTTTAAGGAATTAAGGCAGGAGCCGCCTGAAGCTGGTTGCATGTTTAGATAGAGATAGTTCTGGGGAATGTTATGACTGGCCCCAGCTGAATTGAGATAGTCACATGGATGGTAAATCCATTTGTTGCTTGATGTTGCAATATGCTACAAAGCTGCATCTTCATGTTAGAGAGATTGTCAAAAAGGTGTGTTTAAAGTCTGTAAACTAATTCCTGACAATCATTGAATCTGACAGTAACAAGATCAGTAAATCTAAACTTTGAGCCCTAACAAACCTACCACTGTAAGGAAAAGAAAAAAAAAAGAGCCTTTAAATTTTGTATATATGCTACCTGTTTTTTGCACCTCTGGGAATATCCTACAGTGCAATATTTTCTACCCTAATAGGGTGACTTTGTAAACACATTCTTGAAAACAAGCTTAAATTCATAGGAGACTATAAAATCAGGGGCATAATGTCCTTAACTGAATTCATTTAAGCACATTATTTGTACTAAGCATTTAGGTGATTCATTATACTTTATTCATTTCTAATGGCAGAAAAGTCTGAGAATGCTTCCATTCATATACTTAACAGGAGTGACTGGATTTCATAATGTTCTGTCCTAAATAATCAAACTTGTAATTCTAAGAAACCTTCAGAAAAAAAAATACACAAAGCAAGTGTTCACCCATACCCCTGATCAGCACATTTTGATCTAAACTGCAAATAGAGATTTTTAGTAACAAGCACTGCAAGCTGGGCACATTTAAAAATGCATTTTAAATCCTGGCCCAGGAATAGTGATTTTTATTACACTTCTGAGCACTGGGTGCCTGTTAGTGTAGTACATGATTTATTCATGATTTTTTTCATATGTATTTATATGGGCAGGAAGACGCTGTACTCATGAGTCTGAGTCATTTTTCCATAGGAATCTTGGAAAGATGGTAAGGAGGTGGTGCAATGCACAAGCAGACAGACACACTGGCATCCCAGAGGAAAGAAGGCAACATGATTTAATAACCCCAAAGGAAATAAATGTACTGATTTGCATTTGGTTTATGGTTTTCCTGCTTCGCTCTTGTGCAAACCTGAATGCATTTTTGTGGGTCTGCTCATATCTTTCCACTGGTGAACAGAAAGTCATTTTTGATAATTTCCCCAAGGGTATTTTGGTGATTTTTGCCTAAACGTTTAGCTATTTGTAGAGTGTGAGTATATATATATATACACATACCTGAACATAGGCAGACACATGATCTTTGCGTGCTGGCTAAGTACAGTCTCGCCGCTGCAAGATTTACTCCCTGCAGTTTTCTTTATTTGAGACTGAAAGAAGGTGGGCAGGAGAGCTGGCAGCTGAAGGCCCCAGGGCCCCAGGCAGCCCAGAACCGATGGCTCCTGGTCTGTGCCTGCAGCTCCAGCAAGGAGGGTGCCCCGGGAAATAGGAGCCTGCCATTAACTTGGGGTAGTTGAGCTGCTTGGATGGTTGCTTTGAAATGTTCTGAGGTTTGAGAGGAATGAGGTAATGGATCTTCTCCATGCCCTGTAACCTCTTCTAGCTTGAGGTAGTTAGTCATGGACTAACGTGTATCTTAATATCTATTTTGTTTAAATTCAGATTTGGAATAAGAAACCATATTCTCCACTAAAGGGATGGATCCTATTGGTTGGTTGGTCTCTCACAAACTACTATAGGATTGGGAAGCTTTATGATCCATTACTTCAACATGGACAGATTTCTGGGCTGGCTGTCTGGAGATGTAAGCAGGCTGGCAGAACACCAGGTATTTCGACCAGATATTTCAACCAGTTTTAACTGCTCAAAATCTGCCTGCCATGAAGGGAAAAAAAGACAAGTTGGCACAGTCCAAAAGCCAAACAATTTGTTGCTATTCTTACAACCCGTTCTTGGCTGAAAGGTCAAAAGCCAACTGATTTTATGCAGTTAAACCTGTTTCTAGAGCCTCTGGTTGAAAATAAAGCAAATTAGTGCAAAATGTGAGTAAGTTTGGGAATTGATCCTAACGTCTTGCGGAGGGATGCCTGGATAGCTCACGGTTCTGCAAAGGCTTTGCCCCAGGCTTTGCCTGCCCTGAGCTGGGTGGGATTTGGTGGCTGTTGCTCTTAGATCCCCTTACCCTCATGCTGCTTTTTGTGAAGCAATCAAAGCGCATAACCAGGCAAGTGATGGCCACTGGTGCACTTCTGCAAGGAGCGTTGTTGACTGTAGCTGCTGTTTGCAGATCCAGTGCTCAGAAAGAGTCATCTAATGCCCACTATGTCCATTCTAGCTAGAGCTCTTTAACCAGGAGTTATCTGCAGATTGGGAAAAAAGTCTGCTCACTACTCCCGTTCAGTTATACCATACTCGTCGCAGCAATGATCACAAGACTTCCAGTAACGTATTGGTTACAGTGGCTGAGATCAATCACAAGCTCATCTTCCTACCGAGCTCTCACTGCTCTCATCCGCAACGGCCTGAGGTGCAATTTGGAGTATTGCCCACAGCCCCTCATCCTGCAGAGTGAACTGCAATTGGTGATTAGAATAGAAAGCAGGTGTGAGCCAAACTCAAAACACAAGATTTTGCTGAACAGTTGCATCTCGGTGCAGAAAAGAAAAATAGCTAAGAAGGGAAAAAGGAGAGGAAGGCTAAAATGTAACCTAGTCGTCCATCTCCAGCCAGTCTGTCATAACATGCACACTCATACACACATGCTAATTAATCATCTGTGTAAATACACTGATTCACGTATAGCCTGTTTATATAAGCTATACAGTCATTTATACATGCAGAATAGGCTAAGTAGCTTATTCTGGTGTCTGTGCATTACGCTTCTAACATTTTCTGATTTATTTTTGATTTACCTTTCCAAATAACTCACTGCATGTGATATCCACCTCATTTTCTCTGAAGGCTTTTCCATTGCTACAGTATTATTTACCTTTTTGTCGCTGATTATACTGGTAGATGGTTTTGGTGGTCACAAGGCCTATTTACAATGATGCAAACATTTTTATTACGTGTAAGACTGAAGCAAACCTTGTCTTTTTAGTGTTTCAAAGATTGCTTTATTTGCAGCACGGCAGCACAGCCCTATCTGCTGCACAGGTTTCAACCTTCGCCTCAGATGTCTAGGCAATATGTGAGGCTGTCTCAGATGGGTCTGGCAGAGGATGCTGAGGTTAACTCGGGCATTGGCTCTGCTCAGATTCCTTCCCAGAGTGCCGAGGAGCTGTGTGGTGCCTTGTTTGTCCAAGGAAGGCTGCAGAACAGAGGGTTGCACACATCCCTCCTCGCTTTGGTGTGTGGAGAGGCAGCTCTGACTGTCGTGTAGCAGGCAGCAGTAAAGGGTTTGCTTCCCCAGCCACCACCAAGTTGTGGCTGCACTCAGGAATGGTATCCAGAGGTCCTCGGGGTCTGTTTTCCCCCCTGGTACCTCCAGCCTGTCCTCTCCTGTAGGTAATACACCGTTTTTGATTGTTGTTGACACATAAACTTTATAAAGCACACAGTTCTGGTGGTTGTGTTATTCCTAAGTTTTATATTTGGATTCTTTGGTTGCCGAGGTGGTAGATTTTCTGCTCTGCCAATGGACTTAGAGAAAGTGTTCATTCTTTTTAGATGAAGGAAAAAATGACAAAGTGTGCAAAAAGCTGATAAAAGCAGTGACTTCCTCTGGCAAACTTCTGATCACATAATTTCACTCCATCCCACGGTGTTCCCATATTGCAGCAGATGTCTGAACTGTACAAACTTACTGCTATTGTGCCAACACTTCTTCCTGTTTTGTGCTTTTCCCTTTTAGGCCAAAATTGGGTCTGGAAAACTCATGGGTCCTAAAGGTGTTTCTGTGGATCGTAATGGTCACATCATAGTAGTGGACAATAAAGCATGCTGTGTGTTCATCTTCCAGCCAAATGGGAAAATAGTTACCAGGTTTGGGAGCCGAGGAAACGGTGACAAGCAGTTTGCAGGTACACTGGATGGTAATATGTAAATCCCCTTTTCTTGCCTCTTCTGCTCGCATTTGCACGATGTTTGAGCACATTGAAGATGCTTTATCTGACACGCTCTTCTCCTGGAGGCAGGAAAGGTTTATTACATGTACAGCTATTCACCATTTATTTAACCAGTCAAGAAGACTGAAACGTCTGTTCTTCAAACATAGCAGTAACCAGCCTTTTTTTCTACCTCTCTGTGCTTGGAAGCATTTCAGATTAACGACCTTTTGATCTTAAATAGCGTTTTATAAATGGTTTGTAATCTATACATCATCTGTAAATGATAATAAACTCCAACACAATGCTTGTGTTTCCAATGATCATATACACAGTAAGCAATGCCCTAAGTAGCATCTTCATATTCAAAAATATGCATAATATGATAGTGTTAAGACAATATCAGAGAGACAGAGTTATGCATATAGAAAATGCCAGTTTGGGGAAATTGCCACCTATGTATTTAACTGACTGCTTGCCCATGGTGTCATTCAATAAGAACAAGTAATTAGGTATTTTAGATAATTAGGTAATTCAGTAATTAGGCAACCACTGGCATGTATTTTGTTCTTTCAGGATTGGAAATGAAGTTGCCAAATTAGCTATGCACATCACTTTGCAGGTGTTTGGTCACTTTGATTAAGTCGGTATAAACTAGTCTGATGCTTTGATAGCACCAAGAAGAATTAGCTTTAATTGTATACTGCTTGAATCTTGTTTGAGGTCTCTTGCAATGCGTTATGACACAAGTATGACTTTTATCAGAACTTTGGCTCTAACACAGCTAAATGTCAGCAAAATTTTCTGTGTATGCCCAGTTTCCTTCACCTTAAAATTTATAATACCTCATGAAAACATGTTTGCTCTGTAATAGTAGATTTGAGAAAAGTATCATATCTTCTTGGTGACAGACTGCATGAAGCAGGTGAATTGTCATTACATGAAGATTTGAGTGCAAAGATTTTCACCCTTTTTGTATCTTATATTGTACTGTGAAAACTGCAGTCTGATTCGTTCTGATTTTAGTAAGCCAAAATAGTGACATGTATATTTACTCAGGTTCCTGCCTATTTTCAGGTTATACAACCTGTTTTTTACTCAGCTTGTATGCATAGTTCAATATAAAAAGCAAAACAATTTTTTTTTCCTAACTATTCATAAATGTTTTTAGACTCTTAGCAACTGCCTTAATTTCTCCTACGTAACTTTACTGTTTGTTCTAAAATTTGCTTGCTGAAATGCTTGTGAGAAGTAAATATACAAAGCATAGATGTTTACATTTAAAACTTTACATGAATATTTTTGAAAACTCTTTTCAATAGGTGTACAAACGTATCCCTAAGCACTGCCTGTTTTGTCTTGTTAATGAGCAGATACATATTTACATGGTCATCTGTATATGAGAGAGGAAGGACTGAACAATGCTGATTGATAACACTGCTGAATGGTTGAAAACAAAATGATCCATGTTTTCAAAAAGACATGCTGACCTTTTTAAACATGGAATAGAAAGTACTTTGAATTTAAAATTGACATTCCCAATTTTATTGATCAGAAATCAAACATAATCTTCTGACGGACTGAATAACTTTTATATGTAAGCAAAGCTTTTGACCTAATAGTATAATTTTTATTCTTTTATTCTTCTTCTGCATTGCAGGTCCTCATTTTGCAGCTGTAAACAGCAACAATGAAATTATTGTTACAGATTTTCATAACCATTCTGTCAAGGTACTGTCATTTAATGCCTATTTGGAAAATTTTTATTTTACCATGTTTCTTCCCTGGAAAATAAAAGAGGCTGTTAAGAAAAATAGAGAAGTAATGTTGTATAGATATGAGGCCTGATATGAAAGAAGATTTCCCATATGAGGACTCTGTGTTCAGAGACGTTTGCCTGCAGCACATTGCTCGATGGAGATATTGTTAGGTCCGGTTTTCGAATTGACAGAGAAAGAGGCAAACACCTTCGATATATTGTGCTTTTTAATGACAGGAGAAAGATAATAAGTATTACCAGCTAGCTGGGGTCCGGGCTTTCCCACGCAGGGGTCACACCACGGACCCCGACCGCTTCGATCGTCCCTCTTTTATACTGTACTTACCCCAAAAATGTTCCCCCTCCTGTTTTCCTGTTCTGCTTTCATGTCAATGTTATCTATATTTTATTGCTGACTGGGACCTCTGGATAAGCATCTCTTCCATGGAGATCATCCTGACTTGCCATGTATCAGGAGTCCTTGTAGATAGGCAACCCCTTCATGCAGAACGTCCTGACCTGCCATTTATCAGGAGTCCTTGCAGATAGGTAACCCCTCCATGCAGAGCCACCTGTCTTGCCAATTATCAAGAGTCCTTGCACCTCGAGACTAAGTATTGACTAGCTTATTAGTACACTCTACATTAACTATTTCATCCCTACAATATAACTAGTTGTCTTTGGTGTCACTGTGATGTTCTGTTGTTCAATTGCTTAAACATAAGTTGTAGCTGAGACCAACAATACCCACTTACTTGCTATGAACCCTCTGCTAACCCTGTTATTTACCATATGCTCTTCCTTATTTTAAGAAAGTCTGATACCTGTTTTAGATTTTTTCAGTAAAGCCTTCCCACACTTCTAGTTGAATACAAGTGTAACAAAGGGAAGTTAGTTGCATCTTTGTAGGTTTTAAGATTACTGGATCTATTTATGACCCGACAGTCCTAACCCCCGTGTAACACAGACTATCAGTTTTCACTCAGTGAGCCTTGCACCGAGTGGAACTGGCCAATAGTCCTTACACGTACCGAAAATCCAGACTCAAAGCATGTTAAACAGTCCTGGTCGGATACACCAGTCTGCTTGTGCTAGCTGTTAAAGTGTCACATTGCTGGTACGTGTGTGTTAAGGAGCTACAGGCCACGCGTAAGAAGTTCTCCACCTGCGCGCGGTTGCTGTCGGCAGCCCCAGCTCCCTCCCGGTGCCCTGCGACGCTGGGCTCGGCGCAGCTCGGCTGCCGCCAGCTGCTCGCGCCGCTGCTGGAACCCCCCTCTCCTCACTGCAGAGAAGGGTGCAGCCCAGCAGTTCAGCAGCGTTCGTAACTGAAACGTTAACTGTCGTACGTGGCCTATGGGATCCCAGCCTCCATACTGCTGATTGTTATTTACCTGAATACAGTTTTGCATCTTTAGTGGTGTTGACTCATATCGCTTTTGAATAGTGACCTCGCCTATGTATGCTTTGGAATTGGAGAGGAAGTAGCAGTTCATGCGGTCTGGATTACAACAAAGAAACGGGGACTGCTGCAGAGCCCTAACGCAGAGTGTTTGTGTGGCGTAGCAGCAGGAGGCCCCCGAATCCATAAATTACCCCTGCACCAACAGGGCTTCCTGCGCTAACAAGAACGCCTGGGGAGAGTTTGTAATGAGGGCAACCTGCAATGAACAAAAGCAAGTGAAGAGATGCAAGAAGTGTGGCATCTTAGTAAATTTAAAATGACTCCATCCCTAATGAGAACAGAGCGTTCCCATCTGTCTCTGGTCTGACTCAGTGGGATAAAAATGTTATTTGTTCTAATTTGGTTCTAACTGGACAAGATTCTTATTTTTTTTAGTGTTCTCTAGTACAAGTCCAGCTAATTGTGAATGTTTTAGAGAGTTATTTTCACATTCAATGAGGCAAATTATCACTTTCTAGATAGTAGGGGACAAAAGCAGAGAGTAAGTTTGGGGCCCTCAGATTGCTGTGATGGCTTCCAAAACCTCTTATGCCTTAAATGAAACATCATCATTTGGCAAAAGTATCCTCTCTGCCCTTTCAACCTTCAAGCATATGCATCCTTTGCACATCCTCTATGGAAAATCAATGCAGGCCTCTCCCTTGTTCTCTCAGTGACTGTCCACATGGACCAACCCATGAAGAGAGTGATGCATGGGCAGGCCACAGTCATTCCCAAGGAATGCCCATGGACCCTGTAGAGTAGCTGAACCTGAGTCCAAGATGGACCGAAGTGATGGAGATAGTCACGATGTGTCGTAAATGGTCTGTCCTCTATGTCACTTGGCCCCACTGGTGCCTCAAGATTGCTAACAGAATATTCCTTGATTGATTCCATTTTCTATTGTCTGAACTTGCCATCCACCATCACAGCAAATGCAGCTGCTCAGCAGCCCACAGAGTACAGAATGCTGAATTCTTTACCATTTTCTTGTCTGATGTCATCTCTTCTTCATAAATCAAAATTTCCTAGAGATTTCAAGTGCTCGAAATTACAAACTATTTGGAAATGTGGATATAAGTGACTTGCTCCAACCTTACTTGTTTTTGTTTGCAATGTAAATATATCACTCTGTTAAACACTCCTAAAATGAGAGAACACGAGAACTATAAATGCTCACCCTTACAAGGAGGTTTGTCAGTGAGGTTGTTCTTGGGCACTCTCAATTCCCAATTGTGTTAGCAGGCCAAGTAGTAGTTGATGATTAGGAATATTTGACATAATGCTATATTCACTTTTTTTTAAATCCATACAGGTATTTAACCAGGAGGGAGAATTCATACTAAAGTTTGGATCAAATGGAGAAGGAAATGGACAATTTAATGCACCAACTGGAGTAGCTGTAGATTCTAATGGAAATATTATTGTAGCAGATTGGGGAAACAGCAGGATACAGGTAGACATTTGTATTTTTCGAAGGTGCTTGATCAGGAAACATAAAACATTGATAACCATTTTTTCTAAGAAGCAAGATAGCAGCAGCAGAAGCAATTTTTTTTTCATTTTTTTCTGTCTGCCTGCTGCTCTGTCTGCTTTTAGAAGAGGTGGTGTCACACTGTGGTGACTCCATGTGACTGCTAACAAGTCTGATAGTTACTGTCACTGAGGCCTTTGACTCCAAACATTTCCCCAGAGGCTATTAGGACTTAGGAGACTTATAAACCACGCTGAGACAATAGTAATTTATAATCACCATAACAAAGATTGGAGGCCTAAAAAGCCAATGATCTGTTCAGACCCTGAGGCAAATGCAGCAGATTTTTACCATATTAAATGCTGAGAAAATATTCTGCTTTCATGTAGAGTTGAGTCTTTTCATCTTTCAAGTGCTAATCTGTAAGTCCTTCCTCACTTGCCAAAGAATATCTAATAAACAAATTACCTTATATATTAGTTCACTGAATATGGAAAGGAGTGAGCTGATGAGTTTTCTCATGGCCCATTGTCAACAGTCTAAACAAATCCTGTTTTTCTCTATGTGGGAACCCAGGAGAGTCATGCTAGCCACAACAGTAGTGTTTGTTAGGAAAATGAGGTGTTGACTGAGCTCCTGATTGAGTTTGATTTCTCGTAGTTGGCTATTTTTAGAGCAAGGAAGAACTGATATGCTTTTTTTATTACTATTTTATTGTATGCTTAATTCTTGAAAAAGGTTGTGGTTGCCCTAAATAAGTTATTTTTAATATGAAAATGTATTTGCATGTGCATTCACATATTATGAAAACACCAGATCAGATTCTACCTTTGTTTATTCTAGTGTATGCCAACAGCTTCAGAAATTAGAATTATAACAGTGTAACTGAAAGTAGAATTTTGTCTGCTATTTTTTCTTTTCTTCACTCATAACATTTCTTATGTGCTTTCTCCTCCTCAAAGGTTTTTGATGGAAGTGGATCATTTTTATCCTACATCAACACCTCTGCTGACCCGCTTTATGGTCCCCAAGGTCTGGCCCTCACTTCAGATGGCCACGTGGTAGTTGCAGACTCTGGAAATCACTGCTTCAAGGTCTATCGATACTTACAGTAACCATGAGCTCTGGAGCTGAATCATCATCCATCCCTATGGAAAGACTGGTCCCCAAGATCCAATGCAGAGTGTCTCCTACTTTAATGAGTTTGTTTATAATAATGAAGGAGTCTCTTATGGACCTCTCATGTTAATTTCCAAACTTACCTTGTTTACATAGGACTTGCACCTCTTAGGTTCCTCACTGAACTTCGTATTGTGTGGGTTAACACACAAAATCCTCTTTAGCTTAATTCATAAAGACAATGTGATATTAAATATAGGCGGAAGCTTATGGAACTGGATTAACTAATTAGGCAAAAATGAGGAATTTTTCTGGGGGAAAAAAATCCCCAAAGCTTTTTGAAGACTGCAAAGGGTAGCTCCTGTTTAGAGCTTCCAAATTTGAAAAAAAAAGTGTTGTTGTTAGTTATGCATTATGTAACCCAGAGGTGATCCTGGAAATCTAGATCTGATTATCATGGTAGGTATTACACTTTTATCATTCTTCAGTCTTAATCATTATAACAAGTAGGTCCTTTTAGTAAAGGTATAATGCTAAGTCATACAAAATCCGTCTAGTTCTAAACATCAGACCTAGCACAGCTCGACGTTCAGCACTATGAGAATCAATGCAAATTCCCTCACCATGGGGGATGAATGAAGGATCGTTTCATGTGCTTATTTTTCACTCCTCCTCTTGCTTAATGTGCTGTAAGGACTTTGCAGAGGCCTGACATTTCTAAAGCTCTGGAAAACCTTAATTGTAAAGATGCATTAGTGAGAGCTGAATTTCTGTAGAATGACAGACCTTTTAACACCAAACCAGTTCATTAGGATCAGGGTTATTACAATGTCAACTCAATTAACCTCATGTGTGCCACTCCTCTGTATGTGTTCGTTGCCGTATCTCCTTAAGGCAACTCATTATATGAACAAATAAAATGCCGCAGCTCACAGGACAGAAAGCCAGAGAGGTACCCCTATGGAGGACCTACCTTATACAACCAAAGGGACTGTGGTAAACAGAGGTTGTATAAGAAAGCCAAGGGTTACCAAAGCTATTTGTTTTTAACATGAGAAATAATACATTACAAGAAAGAATGACTTTGAACAAATTCTCCAAGTCCTTCATCAAGGGAATTTTGTTAGAGAACAAAATAAGGACTGCAAGATTTACTCCTGTTTGTTTGTATGTATGTTTGTATGTATGTATGTATGTATGTCTGATTGATTCAAAAACAGAGTAAATGTTGGTTATTTCAGCAAACTGGAACATATGTCTGCCATTTGATAATGGCAGTACTCTGAAAAACGGCCCCCTTTCTTCCTGCCGGGTATCTCTACTGTGTTCTTTGTTGAAATACTAATTTAATTGGAAGTTATATTACAATCATATTACTTGGTTCTATTTTTATTTTTTTTTTAAGTATTTACTTGTCTTTTTAAAGTCACATTGGTTTTATTATTAATTCTAAACCTGATGGTCAAAAGATGTGTTGCTGCCATAACCTGATATAGAGTGGCGCTTACTCTGAGACCTCATCTAAGGAGCTGGCTGGCCTGCTGCCAATGCCTGAAATAGTCCGGGAAGAAGAATCTCTCTTTCTACTTTTTAGGGATTTGAAACAAAAGGACATTGGGTCAGGACCAGGATAGTATTTTAAGCATGTCTGCAAAACTGGAAGAAATTTTTGTGGGATTATGTGTTACAAATATTTGTCTTATTTCTAAAAGGTTAAGGTTGTTTCAATGAATTTGAGGAAAAGCTAATAATTTTCTGTAAAGATGTGTTTGACTTGTAAAAATGCAGACTCATGTGGAGTTTGTTTTTTGTTGTTTGTTTTTAATTGCTATTTCTTAGAAATATTTCCTTCTGATTCCCATGTTATTTTTTGCTTATAAGAACCGATTTTGCAAAATCTTTTTCAAGACAACTGTCATTGCTTCATTGGAGTAATTGTTTTATGTAAAAGGCTTATGGTTTAGACCATACAATATGGCTAATAAGCTGGTGGTAGTATTTTTGAAATGTAAAAAATCAAGTCTGTTATTACAAAGAGAACAAAGTATCTTCTGAAATGAATTTGTCCTAAAATTCCAAAGGAGATACAGTCACCTCAGTTACTACATAAAATACTGTCCTCTCAAAGTCTTGTGAAATTGCAAATCAAATTTTATGACCATCAAGTAATTGTCTAGTAAGTGTCCTTATGAACAACGTTCTGACACACGTACAGTTTCTAACTTAAATGCCCTTATTTATTTATCAATAAAAAAGATATGTAACATTTCCATCATATTTACTAAGAGAGAAAAAATATTGCATTGATTCTCTGAGGTAGAAACTTAAAATCAGAAGTGGGCTCTTGCCGTCAGTTATGGGTACCATTAATCCACTTTGGTTCCAGATTTGGATTTCTGTAATAGTATTTTACTAAACTTGAATGGTTTCCACTCAAGAAACAAGGCCAGATCCTCCGTTGCCAGGAATTCTGAGGATCACAGGAACCAGACCCTAAGCTATATGTCAAAACATACACTTAGGGCTACACTATTCCATGCATACCATTTCCTTTGAAAGATTTTGCCCCTCTTTCACTCAGCAACATTTTCTATAACCTCTATCCACTCTATCCTTATCAAATGAGGAACTCTCCCCACGACCCCCCAGAACCCAAACTAACAGACATTAGTGAGGATGGAGGGTTCTCCTAAGATCGAAGTTTTTTTTTTTCTCTATCTCATTGAATTTTCAGCCATGATCACCAGAGCAGCACTCACTGCTGCTGAAAAAGGGCACCAATTTGGAATTCCTTCACATGGCGAATGCTGCCAATTAGAATTTTAAATTCAGTGGTCCAGGGTATTCATTTCCAAAGGTTGAGCTTGCCTGCCTGGCACAGACAGACTGGCAAACGCGTTGCTTTTACAGCGTATGTCTGAAGCCAACTTAGCTAAAATGCTTGGCTTACAAAACTCAGAGTGAGCAACCAAAGCAGAAATTCTGTTCTAGAAAATGACAGGTTATTTTCACATCCAATTAAGTGAACGTCCGAATCGCACTCTTGCTTTACTGAGCTGCTAGCATTTACTAAAGGCTTTCTAGGCATTCTGCGGCCAATTTCAGCATAGCCAAAGGTCCCCTCGACTTCCTGGGAATGCTAACTGATGAGCAGTGCAGCCTGAATGCTGAAAGTATGTGCTTCGTTTAACTGATCTTCAGCTCAAAAGTCATCTCAAAAGGTTATCAGAATTTGTGTAATTTGGAGTATTTTAGGACAAACTAGCCAACTGCATTTTTGTTATTTCTTGAATAGTATAAAAGGATCCATTCAGTTAAATCCAATGCAATCAGTGGGGGATTTTACATTGGTTGAAGAAACAGCAAAGTAGTTGAAAAGGAAAATGGCCTAAGAGAAGCGTTTGTGTAATGTAGATCGAGAGTTATTTATTAGTAAATACTCTTCTGTAAAAGCTAGAGGGCTTTCCATTTTATGTCAATATTTTTTTAACTAAGGATCTAGTGTTGCCATATTGAGAACTCTCCAAGTGCCCAATACATTGTGTTTGTTATAAAGAAATGACCTGCAGTTGTGGGCGCCAGCTAGTCACGAAAGCACGATGTATGTTGAAACCTTTCTTAAGAAATGGAGAGCAGCGATTGTTTTGGCGTGTTTGTGGAGCGTGCACGAGCAGTACTTGTGCGCTGGGGCAGGACGGTGCCCACTTGGTTGTGTTACTTCTGATGAATGTACAGCACTGGGGTTCACGTTTGGGAGCAACACGGGCTTAGCCGGCACACTCCTGCTCTGGCGCGATGACACGGGAATGTTCCTGAGGCTGCAGGGTGTATGGCAGTATCCCTGTGTTGGACGTCTTTGCCAGCCGATACACTGGAGCTTTCCGCTTCTAGAACTCTGTCTTTTCTTTCTTTTTTTTTCCTCTTTTTAAAGTTTTTGTACATTCCATCTTTGTAAGTCAATTCCATACATTTAGTGTACATGTAAGTCTTGCACTGTCTGTAAACTGATAATGAAATATTCTTGCCACTTGTTTTCTTTTCTTCTTTTCTTCCTTTCTTCCCCCTTTTTTTTTCCTTTCTATTTTTCCTTTCTTTCTAACCCCAGGGAGGCTAAATACAAACTTTGCCTCCTTAAGGATCAAAAACATGCATCAAAGTGTTTGTGTGTGTGTGTGTGTGTGTATAGTTTTAGCTTCATGTGTGCCACGGTATTTTCAATGCTTTAGCTGATGATAAAAACAAAATTTACTCTCTTGGAAATGTAGGAAAACCAGAGTCAAATATGTACCTTTACCACGCACAAAATTTCAAACAATAAAGCTTGTTTCCTCTGTTATTTTCATGGTTGAGGATTTATTTTTTGTATGCCTCATATTTACTGCCCCTAAAAATATCCCTGTAATGCAGAGGTATTTTTTTCCAAAAGGAAACCTGGATCCCATAGGTCACAAGGCAGGAAACCTGTAATTGTTTCCGGAGTGTTTAACTGTCATGCAGAGGAAAGAGAGACTTGGGTTGTTGGGAAGAGGGTGGGGAGCCGGA
>NW_010577068.1:70964-108484 GCF_000705375.1 Tinamus guttatus | reverse complement strand
CTTGGGAAACTCCCTTATAACAGTGCCTGCATTTTTAAAAATTGCTCTTTTCCTAGTGTCTGGGCCGTGAATCTTGAGGACCCTCTAGATGCTGCTCTAGTACAAGCACTGCATAATGACGACGTCGAGCAGGCAGTTATTCTGGTCCCTTGTCTACCTGCAAGCTAAATAACCCTCCTCCCCAAAAGAAGTCCTCAAATCCTTTCTAAAAGGAAGGTAAAATTAAAGTTGCCACCTACCCGTTGTTTGGAATTCAGCATCCCCATCTCAAGATCATTTTCACAGTTTTTGGCCTTAGATTTGCAGAGTTTTATGAGGCACATTTTTATTCTCAGTATGAGATAATAAAATGATTTAGGGCTTGGCACTAGGTTAAAAGGAGCAGGCAAAGTCCTCCCTTCGTCGAAGTAGGATAGCCAGAGCTTGGCCCGTGCAAACTTCCACTCCACATCTGCATCCTCCTTAGGGAGGGAAGAGGAAAGCAAAACAAGACAAAACCAAGTGCATAGTTAGTACATCGGAAGGATTTGGCTACCGGACTTTGTTAGCACAGAGGAAAACATAGAGAAATGGTTTAATAATAATGAAACTTCTGGTTGTCAAACCAAGACTGCTTCATACACAGTGTGGCCTTCTAGGCTTCTCTATGGCCATCTCAAAGCAAGGAAGGTTTAACCAAAGTAGTGAATATTCAGAGCACAAATCCTCCACATATTCAACTGATGTCATTTCTACTTAGGAGGAGTTTTTCTACAAGCTGCTTATAAAGAATCAGTTGGAAATGGACAAACTGTTTTTGTCTTCTAAGCCAGGCAAATGTCATGAGTTTGAAAGGTCAGTGAGAACTCTGAGATGAATGAGTTTGTGCTTCTCTCCAGCAAGGGCTGCAAACACGTAGCAGAGTGCCATAAAGAAAGAAATGGACTGGAGGAAGGAGCATGGAGGGCCTCAAGACCTGGAGCAGAGCCCTGCTGCAACAAGAAGGACGAATGAATAGAGTGTGCTACGGTTCAAAATCTGGTATTGATCCCCAGTTTCTCCCTGGGGAAGGCCACAGGCAGGTTGGTAGTGGTAGCCAGTAAATAGATTCACTAAAAATATTTTGGACATGATTCTTTTATGCTGAGTCAAACTCTTCCTTGACTATGAAAGGGGTTGTCCTTCATACCTAGGAAAAAAATAATGATCTGGTGTTTGTGCTGTGCTGAGAGAAGTATCAGAACATACATAGAGCTGCGGAAAGCAGGAAAAGATTTAATATATGCATATATATCCAACAACAACAAAGCCTCCAGTTACGTGCAATGTCATTTAATTGCCAGGGAACCGTTATCGCTGGATTGACAGGGGATCTTTATAGGATTAAAGAAGTCAAGTCAGGTCCCTGACTTCTTTTATCATCAGCTGATTTCCTCATCAATCCTGTTTGCTTTCACCATCACGTGTCCATAGATTAGTACATCTTAGTTCTTGGCCTTCTCAACCTGTCACATAAGCAGGTAGAGGACAGGTCCATTTCTCCGTGCTGGTGAAGTCCCCTTGGGGATTGGCAAGGGCAGCCAAGATCATTCCTGAGCACAAGGTTAGCACATATTTTATGGATTTGCTTGCCATTTATATCAGAGGACCGTCAAACCCATATATCAAGACTGCTTACTAGGTCAAGGAAAACTTGAGCTACAGATGCTCTGCAGATGTTTTAATTGGATTTATATGGAAGCCAGCAGCATCAGTAGAAGCATGGTTGCCCCTACCATCAGCATCTGCTGAAATTAATAATGCATGTATCTGGCTCTCCTCTGAGAGTATAACTCTGATTAACCCTTAAGTCTGAAATGCAGTCAAAAGCAGGCATAACACTGAACAGATGGTTAGAACTTAATTCTATCACAGTGACAGCAATATGCCTTTGTCAATGTTATTCACTTCTGCCATTTGGCCTTTTCCTTACTTGCAGTTGAACTTAACAAAAATCTTGAGCCTAATTACAGTATACATAACTCGTTAGCATTATTTAATGCTTTTATGCTACCTATCTAAGAACACAGTGGAAGTAGTCATGGAAGTAGTCCTGGTTCTGTCTGACAAAAGGGATTTTTTTTTCCTCTTCATAAGTGAAAAGTGTGCTGGAAGCACTGATATTTGAAAGCCAGAAATAAATAGAAGAAGATAGAAATAGTTGTAGAGATGGGTCCAATGGAAAATGCAAGAAGATGGTCTCTTAATTTCACCTATCAAGAAAGCAAGGCCCCAGTGGCCATAATGGAAATTAATTCCAAGTAATTACAGTCCTCTGTTGTCATTGATATTGTTGTCATCAGATAAAGACACTGTCACAAGTGACTTTGAATTGGAAAACTGTATTTTTTTTTTATTATTCTCCCTGAACATTTAAAGGCATTAGCAGATTTCTCACATTCCTCAAATAAGGAACGTGTGGACCACACAGCTTAAAATTATTTTCTTGATATGACTATTTCTTAACAAATTTTTGAAAAATTATAGACAACTATAAAGAATGATAAAGCACATTTCCTGCAAATTCTCTGAACATCACTAAGTTTAAAATAAAAGACCAAAATAGGCCACCTAGCCAGACACTTTTAGAAAAGTTTTTTTTCTGTAGCACTTCTGCCTACAACAATAAACTAGAAAATGCAGTAAATACTGAGGCCCTATTTAAAAGTAAAACTTGTTTCAGTAGAAGAGAACCAAGGAAGAAGCCTGATCTTAAGTGATCTGAAGCCTTTGGGGGGAATGCCTTCTGCATGCAGGAGGGCTTCTGGGCAGAGCACAGACATAAGGTCTCACTGACATTTAGACTTAATTGCAGCACACGCAAGACAGAGCTATATTTGCACTTCAGAGCATGGAGGAATTAGACATTACAGCGAGAAAATACTTTCAACCCTGGCCTTTTGCAGTGTCAGGTTCTGAGGGAAGATTATAGCAAATAATTAATACAAACCCCACCACAGAAACTTGACATTTGAGAAATCAGGAGAAGAAAGAGGTGAATCGGCACTAACATTCCCAAATATTAATCTCTTTTCCTGGTATTAGCACAAAGTTGTATACACCCAAAGCATTTTGTGAATTTAGTCTGCGAATGCCAACAATATTGATTGGGGTTGGGTAAATCTTACACATGTCTCACCTCAGAAACCTGTTCATAGTCCCCTAGTGTTATGTTCATGCCCTTTAAATGTTGATTTTCGGGAATGTTCATGCAGTTATGTTTTGCTGACCCAAGCACTCCTAAAAAAATTCTATATCAAGGTTATATCCTTAGTGCATGAAAAATAGAGGATTTTAAATATGCCTACATGAGCTTCAGACCTAGATGGACCTATGCATTTAATCAGTAGAGAACAGGGGAAAAAGCCAGATGAAATGTACTATTTGTTCTTTCGTAAATAACACAGCTAAGTTAATACACATGTCTAAGTGATCATAACCCATCCCCCTTTACAAAGAATAAAATATAAGGAAACCTCTTTCATTAAATGCATGTAAAGGAAATTGGCGTTTGCTCACAAACAATCATTAAAAACAAGGAAATTAAGTTGTTACAAAACGGATTCATTGTTAATTATTAATTCAGCCTTGATTTGGGGAAACCGACTACGCAATGCTCACATGATTCATAATTTGTGTTTTAATAAGACTCAAATATTGCCCATAGTTATGCAATAACTTCCTTGTTCTTTTAGCATTTGCACCATCAATGATGATAATATATAGTGAGTTTGTAATCCAGCTTCTTATCTTACCTCAATTTCCTGATAGGAGTTGTTGATCATGGCTATTAGCATATTAAGCAGCACCACCACCATAGTCACATTATATACTCCATAGAGTACATATCCAATATTCTCAATGAATTTATGATCATACTTCAGCACCACAGATATCACTTCAGATAAGCCAAATATCGACCAGAATAAGGTCTTAAAACTTTCTTCCACCCTAAAAAAAATAGACAGAACAATCACTTTATAGGGTTAACACCAGGTTAGCCAGGCCAAATGCTAATAAGAAAAGTGGTGCTCTGCCAATATAAATATGATGTCTTGGCACAGTCATTGCAAGGCATTATCCATCACCCAGGGACATGCCAAGCGATATTTCCTGACCTGATAAAGAAATTAAAATTTTGACGAATAATAGAAAGTGACAGTGTCCCCTTGTCTGCTCCATCTGCTCTTCTCAGACATATTATTTGCAAATTCTATTTTGTGTCCTTATAGAGATTAGAGGTTTCTTCTCCATGGACTACCTGTATTTGGAAGCTTTTCTTATAGAGTTGTGTGTTTCTACTCACTCACCCATTTGCCCTTTGGAGAGATTATTCCGGAAAAGGAAGAAGGAGCCAGTCCAGCTTCCTGATAATGGAGCTTCCAATGCAGAAGGGAGGCATCACTTTCTATGCAGGTGGGGCCAGGCAAAAGCCCTGATTTATGCCAGAAGTATAACCAGCATACAGTGCAAAATTGAGAGGGGGAAAAAGCCAAAGAGAAATGAGGCAGGCAGGGATAAGCCTGGAGTGACAGGTTGAAAAGAATCTAATTCAGCAAAGCCAAAATGGCTAAAGGCAGCAGGGGAGCAGCTACAACTGGAAAGGAAGGACAAGAAGGGATCCTGATCCTTTTGGAAGCAATTTGCATAGTTTTTAATTTATAAACAAGTTTGCCTTTGTGTGGTAACAGCTGATCACCTGCCCTCTGCCTCGAGGGACGTGGACACCTTCTAAGAAAACAGCGACATTTGCAAGCCACGTTGATGCAATGTTTTTTCACTAGCGTGGCAGCTTAATCCTGCTAAACGTGTTTATAAAAACAGATTATAGACACAAAACTACTACACGCCCTAAGGGACCAATAAGCTTTGCAGCAGCTCCAGTGTCCATTACACCATGCACAGGGTAAAATAAATCGGTTGCAGTCCTTGGAAAGCACCGGGCGGTTCACGGCTGCCACAGCAAACCGGTGCCATCGCAGCTCTCCATGTCCTTCTTCTATTTGCACGTAGCAGTGAGGCTGCAGGGAATATAGAGGCAGGCTCAGCCAGCAGAGCTGCCTTGACTTGTGGGAAGCAAACCTCAGGGGACATTTCAAATAGCTTGAAAAAAAAATATGTATATATATATATATATATATTTTTTTTTTTTTAAATGTGGTTTGCTCTTCAATATCTGTTGCTCTGAGAGCCATCGTTTCTGTGTGGACACCCCCAGGGAGCGTTACCCCTGGCTGGGATGTTTTCCAGGGACCGAGCCATGGGATGAGGCAGGACTTGGTGACAGCAGGCAGCAGCAAGTGACACTTTTAGCTCTGTGGCCTTTTCTTCTCCTGTAATGCCACCGTTCTTGCCCTCTGCCTTCATCCACGGTAAAAGGTAGCTGTCACTAACACGACACTTTGCTTACATGGCAGCAATCCAGCCAACATTTATTCCCTTAAACGTATGCTTAAACATTCAAGAACATACATAACACCAGAAACCTCTGCTTTTGAAACCTGTCATCTAAGTAAGTCACATATCAAACTAATAAAAACTGCAACCGCTAGCCTTGATCCCGGCAGCACCCTGCTATTAACCTTCCTTTTTTAATTTGGAAAGGTTCCCTTAGTTTTCTACCCTGCTGGCAGTTTTTAATACAGCATGTCAGCTCCACTCCTTTTCTGCAGCTCTAGCATTAACCTTGGCTCTGGAGCCGTGCCAGACCCTCTCGGAAAAGTTAACGACGAGCTGCATGCGGTCCTGGCTGCTGGGAATGGGACAGCAAGGTTGGGCACGGGCCAGTGTCAGGCTCCGGTGTCAACGCCACAGGTGCCCCTCTCCAGCACCAGGCATGGATCTCAGTTTTGCTATTGCTGTCTGTGCAATTTACCCTCCTTTTGCAAGATCTATGGTGGCTTCATCCTCTCCTAAGGTGGCCAAATGAAGAACAAGAGGAAGCCAGGGGTTATGGTCACTACCGAGAGCAGGAGCTGAACAGTGGCAGACTGACTCCAGGTCCCACTGAGATAGTCACGCTGGGGTTGATGGCTCCAGCAAGGCAGAGATGGCTGTTAGGGGGGTGACAGCACACTGGGCAAGAGAACCCTTTCCAATACCCACAGTCCTGGGCAAGTTAAGCAAAGAACCATCAAGGAAGAAAGCTTGAGCATACTTAAGCATCTAGTTGCAGATTTGCCTTGTTTCTATAAACAGCAGCGATTTATTCATCAAGAAAAGATTGTGGCAAGGCCGTGATCTCATGTCAGTCTCTCGCTTGTGTCCTCCTCTGTGACAAAGCTTAAGGCATGCTTTCAGACTGAGCTCTCTCCTGAATTGATAGGCAAGGCTTCGCACAGCCAAACAATCAATGCAGTGAATATAATCTGCAAAAACATCTAATTTTGACAAAGAGGAATGAGAAGGAAAAGAAAAAGCCTTCAAACCTCTGTGTAACATTTGTACTGAGCAATGACTCATACTTTGGGGAGAAGGAGGCAGAAAAGCTTGTGCTGTGGCCTTCAGCCTGATTTGCGATGCAGAAAGCAAGAAGAATGCAATCAGTCTCGCCCCCATTTCGGGTTTGTTTGCATGGCATGTTCTTAATTACAGGCTGTTTCAAGAGCTGTGTTCTATACACAGCATACAATAAACAGATAAACACGGCTGCAGCAGTCATGAAAATTGCCTGCTTTTTGACACTGAAGAACTTCAAAAAATATTTTGAAAGTATACTATGGCTAGCTAAATAATCTCTGTATTTAACAGTGTGAAATAAGCCACTCTGCATTTTATTTCTGTTGCAGAGGGAACATATAAATTCCAGAAACAACAGAAACGCCGCGTGATTGCCTCGTTTCATAAGCCACTGGGGTGCTAAGTGCCTGCTCTTTGAAAGGCAGCACAAGCAAATCTGAATGCTGAATGCTTTTCAAAGAAACACAGGAAGGTGAAAACCAAACCACAGTGGATATTCACTGATTATTATCATTAGTACTAAGCAAACAATTTCTTCTCAATAATATTTGGACAAATGTAGCCCTTTCTCTGCCTAAGTGTTGCCCTGGGAAGTGGTGGTTTTCTTGGATGTATTTGTCATTCTAAGTAATTTCCCTGAGTTGTTCTGTGCCTGTCAAATCGTTCATGGGCTCTATATAATGTGATATTCAGAGCAGGTTATCCGTTCAGTGCCACAGGCTCATTAGTACACAAATCTAACTGTTCTTTTGATATCAAATTAATATCAAAAATTCAAGTCATGTAGTAAGACTGTCATATTTTTGAATATAAAACTTGCATTCTATAAAATTTCACCTGTCTAGAATTTGCAAATGGGTCTGCCAAGAAATGCATCTGGGGAGGTCACCAAATGATTATGAGCATAGCAAAGCTAGCATTATTTTTCTTTGTCTTGATGAATTTGTAGAACAATTGCTCTAGTTACTTATTCAGCTCTAATACTAAAACCTTCCTTCTCCTCATGAATAAGTTAATGGCAGTAGGAACCCACCACCCTGAGCAGGCCCCACAGGCAGTTCAGGAAAAACAAAAAAAGAACGGAGAAGGAAATGTTGCCAGGATGAGCAGCTGTCCATCTGCAAATATATCCATGGCATTAGGTTATTAAGATTGGAACTGTAGGTTTCTGGCTTCCCCGAGCCAGAATTTGCTGGAGAAGGATTTTTAGGATGAATGCTGATCTCTGTATATTTTTGTCATACGACAAAAAGGTTCGTCGTTAATGATCATTTGACACACTTCTGTGTTTAGCTAGAAGAAAGTAAGTCTGTTTTAAATCTCTTTTTCAAAAGGAAAATCTGTATCTGAGGAAAGTTTGTTTCATAACAACATTAAGTCCTTCCAGGATAAGTGAGCACATACTTGAGGCTAAGGAGGAAGAGCACTGACCAGAGGACCCAGGCGGACCCTATGCACCCTCTGCACCTCTCAGACACATGAACAATCTTCAGTGAATGGCCACCATTTCGGTCAGCGTTTGCTCGTCATTTCCATGAACAGAGAGTGACCACAGGAAGATCCACTTGTGTTATCTGCGTCAACCAGAGAGCAGCGATACTACTGAGTCACAGTCTTGTGTTTGCTAACAGCATGATCTGGAGATGCATGGTGGAGAACCATAAATGATGGTTCCTGCGCCACCAGGCAAGAAGGGACAGTTTCCATCCAGCTTCTGATTAACGCTTGTCCTTCGAGGGCATCTTCTCTACAAATAAGAGGCAAGTTTCATCTCACATATCCAATTTGCTTCTACTTGACTACTGAAAACAGATAAACATAATTGCATCTAGCCTCATAAGTCTTTCCATTATAATGTATCCTGAGGTTAGAGGAGAAGTCTAGAAGGCATATTTGCCTTGATTAGTAAATTTAAACATGATGTTACAAGGCACAGGTCTCAATAGATGGTGGTGTGATAAAACTGGTTCCCGTGCATTTGGAAAGAAACAGCCACTTGGGGGAATGAAAAGAAGCTGGAAAGGTCATTGCCTCATAGAGGAGATACAAGAAAAGCCCCCAGCTCATCGTGTGACACATTAGAGAAATGACACATCAAATGCCAGCTGCAGTCTGCTCTGGATTTGGTAAATGCCGTAGGCTCCATCATTCCAAGTCTGTAGCAGAGTTGCCTTAAAGTTACATCAGAGTAAGGTGGAAACATTATGGCACATTTTCCTCTTCTTTCCCAGATGGGAAAATGAGAAAGAAAAGTCCCCACCGTTTCTCAAAAGCAAGGCATGGTGATCTAACGAGACATCCAAATGTCACTTATGGAGAATTTCTCAGTGGAGGCTGCTGCATGTGAGCGAAAAGATTCTCCTGCATTTGGGACACATCCCTCAAGTGCAGCTGAGCAACAGGAGAGCTCCTGCCCTGAAACCTTATGTCCTGGTTGTGTTACCCATCAGATGGGTCAGGGAGCAGAAGAGGGGCCGCTACCGCGCAGTATTTGAGATATAACCCTCATGGCACAGAGGTGGGAGACAGGTCTCATACCCTGTACCTAGGATTTGACAGCCACAAGTTCCCATCTCGTTCTGGGGTCGTGTCAGGGAAGAGCAATGCTCCAGACCTGATGCTTTTCTGGCTTGAGCTACATGTTGGAATGAATTATACCCAACCTGCTATGAACGTGCTGCACAGCAAGCCCTCATGGCCTGTGCTGCTGCAGAATGTACTCGAATTGCTCGGCTGTCACCTGCCTGGTTGGGGTTGGGGCTCCCGAGCTGCCTCCAAAAGCTTCTTGCCTTGCCCACTTTGGAAATAGCATCAGCCTGAACCTCTTGAAGCATTTGCCAGCTTCTCCCTGCCTTCCTGATTGCCCTGATGGGGTAAAGGGTGTGATTCATTCACTAGTATTGATCTATGTGCATATGGCCATGCTCAACACAATCGTTTACCCTGAATGAGGACAAATGCCAATGCTTTTTAATTATTTCCTCATGTAGAGTGGTATTGCTCTGGAGAGCCAGCTGACTACTGTAGAGCAGCCACAAACGCTGTTCTCCATCAGCACAAGCATTATTCAAGCAAGGGCCTGCTGCTCCAATGCCTTGTAATTGTGGCCGCTCTCAAGCAGCATCCTCAAAACAGTTCACACATACGGAAAATCCTTCCTTATTTTGCATTTGCTTTACCTTGCAGTTTTATAAACACTAGTCGTATGTTCAGCCTCTGCTGTGATGCTTCTCTTGAGTCATTAGCTGAATTCCCTTATACCTCTAGCCCATGTCACAAAACATGTTCTTAATCAATTACTTTGGTTTTCAGAAATAACCATTTCTGACCTAGTCATCTCCCTTCCTTCAGGCCTTGAGCTGATTGCCAGGGCTTGTGGCTTGATGCAAGCTTCCCAGACAAAGCTTTGATGTGCCCTCCCTGCGTAGCTGGAGTAGAAACTCTAGGCATAGCTCTACAAGGTGAAAAGTGCCTACGTTTATATCAACTTTCCAGGTCCTGCCTGAACCCACGCGAAGGAAAAAATATATGCATTCAAGTTTTGTTTCTTACCACAGCAAATTCACTGTGTCTCATGTCTGAAAATTCCCAAGTGGCAGAATTGTTATTAAGTTTAAGAGTCTCTTATCCACTGCCATTAATTATGTGCAATGAGATCAAGCCCATATGCAAATAAGAATGAGAGGGAGGGTAAAATATATTAGTTAATTCACTTTCAGCCTTCTTTGTAATTACTCACAGAAGAACAACTTTCCTTCTGCCTTGCATATGGGCCTCCACGTTTCATAGCTCTCCCCGTGTGCAAGGTCAGAAGCAGCCAGCCCAGCAAACACAGACCCTGCATTTTCCTGCAGATGTGCCGTGGGTTCATGTCTGGCTGAGATGAAAGCTAATGAAATGAAAGGATCAGGCTTGAAAAGGAAAGTGGGAAACTCAGGCTGCAGTAGGAAGGGAGAAGCTGCTGAAAGGAGGGTTAAGATGGCTGATATCTTATAAGGAGGGAAGAGGAAACACAGAGGACTCCAGCATGCTTCAGGAAAGGACCTATACTTTGTATATAAAAGTACTAGCTATATGCATTTCTCTGCTTTCAGCCAAACATCTCTCATGGCCTTTACAGGAGCCAGAGTATCAGTGTTTTTGCACCATCCTGAATATCTGAACAGACCTTGCAGCAGCAATGCAGTACAAACAGTATTCTAGCTGTGTCAGGCAGATGCTCAGAGCAGGCAGGAGCAGAACTAAGCTAGAATGGGACGCCCAAGTCGTCTGGGAAGGATGGGGCTTGGAAAAGGGATCGACCCATACGCCTGGGTATAACCTGTCCGTGTTCCCATGGGGTTTGTGCCAGACGAGATTGGATTGAGCTCTGCAAGAGAAGCCACCTTTTCTTGGGTACTCACGTTGTAAACGCGGGGTTATATTTTGCACCAAGGTAGTAAGAGTAAAGGTTGAACATTCCGATCATGAAGGCCAGGAACACCATGATGAAGATGACCATGAACTTGAAGATATCCTTCACAGTCCTCCCCAAAGAGATCTGGAGGGGGCCGAAGCTTTCGTTGGCTGGAAGAATGTAAGCAATGCGGGAGAAGCTGAGTACCACAGCTATTGCATACAGTCCTTCTGAAATGATCTGAGGATCCGAGGGAAGCCACTTGTTCCTGGCTAAAACAATACATGTACATGAGGTATTAGTAACAAAAAATGTTAATTGGAAGTTATCATGAAAAACGACCCATTGTCAAGACTATATCTCACTTTTGTCCAGGAGCTAAGGAAAAATATTTAAAACGATTGGTCACTGAAGTCCTCTGCATGCTTTACAAGGATGGGTGAGAAGGATTAGTCGTATATTTCACATGGAAATGAGGAGAGAAATAGGCAGATCACTGTAATTTCCTAAGTGGTCACAACAAATAAACAACACAGCTTTAAACCAAGTACATTCTTTGTTTCATCAACTGCATGAGCCATACATCTAAAAACCCTTGAGATGGAGCACTGAAAACATGAATTGGAGCTTGCCTATAGCTTTAGATATGTGACACTGTATCAGTATATGGAAAGGAAACATTAACAAGGTTGAAATCTTTACCCTACCACCTACCACTAAACAAGGGGTTTGGATAAAGCATATATAATCACCAAGTGTACCATCTTCATGTTACCTTTAAATTAAAGCCAATTCTTGTAATATGGTCACTCATATATCTTTTAAGAAGCTCTTGTTGATACCAGACCTACATCTATGTAATCTCCTGAAAATGTGAATATTTTAATTAATACAGATTATAAACATTTTTGCATCAACCGAGATTCTTGATATAGGTTTTGCAACTCAGGGCTAAAACATAACATCTCTTAAAGCACAGCATTAAATTTAATTATTATTTGCAATGAACTAAGCCAAATGAAAAGGAATGGAAGGAGTAATTCGTAGGATACGGTTGTGACATTTTGTTCTGGATCCTCGCGCTGAACGCAGCAGCCTGCATGTGACATTCTGGCACTATGGGAGAAGTGCTGCATGGTGAACTCAAAATGGGCCAGCAATAAACCAGAGAGAGGAAAAGCACAGATCAGAGGCAGCCATGTGGTTAATCCAGTCCCTACACTTCGGTGCAAAGCTCCGTTCGTTTGCAGAGCAAAGGAAAAAGAATTTCAGCCATGAAAAACAATGTTGTCAAGACTGCTGCTACTTGAATTTCCTAATGCAATCTATCCCTTATAGAAGACACAAGCTCTCCAAAACAAAGGGTCTCTCATAAAGAAGGAGCTTCTCCTGGGTGTACTCTGTGTCTGTGTCTGCCATTTTCCTGGCATTGAACATGATACAGATGCAGAGCAAACTGCCGGGTAGAAGTGCAGTTCTAGTTTCTATATTTGTTCACATATCTCCTCCCTCTCACATCTGGAAAACCAAGATGCTTCATTCATCTGTCATTTAAATCAAATTCTGCTCACTCTCATTCATGATTATTTGTTTCTTCAGCTATTTTGCCAGTATTCGATAGACCTGAATGTAGCCTCAGTAGACATAATCAGGCTCATATATCAGTTCCTCTCTAGCTGCTTATGAAGATGGCTGGAATGGCTAGATATGTGAAGAATAATTTGCTTTAGTTCGCAAAAGCTTCAAAGAAGGCAGAAAAAAGCAAAGCTGCTGCTTTTCAGCACTACCATGCATTAGTCTGCAAGAACAGGAAGAATTAACAGCAAAAAGCATCTTACCATAAGTAAAATAAGCAACTTCAGGGGGGAGGGTGGCATTATTGAGGTCATCATCTTGAACGTACTGATCTACGTACTGTTGTGCTTCAGTTGCCTTGAGGAAGGCCATGAACCTGGCTGTGAATGATGCCACGAAGATAGACAGCATCCCGAAGTCCAGCAGGTTCCAGAGGTGCAGGACATATTCGCGCGGACCCTCTTCCCAGATCTCCTTGCACTCTGACCATATCATGCCTGCGGGAAGATCAGAGCACACGAAGTAGCAAATATGAAAGCTGTTTTCTATAGTCACCCTTAGCCCACCCTGTGGCTAAGAGTGAATTGTAAGACAAACCCAATAATCTTATGTTGGCACACCCACTCTTCAATTCCAATGGCCTCTCCAGAGAATGCTTTTATCATCTTAAAAACAATTCAAAACCTTAGTTTGGTATATCCTGTTGAGCGCATGAGTTAGCATTTTCAAAGGTTTACTGTATGACTCAACAGTAATGTTGAGTTCTGGTGATTACAGAGAAAGCATGGTTCAGAAACACTGAACACATTAGGAAAACTTGCATATTCTTGGAAAAGTTGAAAAATACAGGGGACCAATATAATCAGAGAAATGGAAAGACTGAATTTCTGCCCTTGCAGATGTTTTCTATAAAGTTTTGTTTATTAGGTATAACAAATTTCCACATATTTAAATATAATCTATCACTTTGAAAATATTGACTTCAGTCTGAATTGATCCTACTAACAACAGACTTACAGATAAACCTAAATGCCAAACCAAGACAATTCAAAAATGCTGATATTTGTGTTCTGCCCTGGGAGTGCTGGGGAAGAGAGGTGAACTCGTTGGGCAGAGAGGAGCTGAGAGCTCAAGTCAGATTTACCACCATGCTCTACTTTCAGTCATAGTAGAGCTCCAGAGCCAAAATATTTTTTCTGGATAGCTAAAAGATGGGAATGCTTAACCTACTGATAAATAGAAATATTTCCTGAACTCTGTCCAGATTGCAACCACATCTCCAGGTGACCAATCTTGTTTCCATAGCAGCAGCAAAATTCACATTTAATCAAGTAGGAGCAGTATCTGCCAATTTCCAAGTGGCCTCCTGAGATTTTGTCCTCTTTGTGAACTCTTCTTCATCCTCTTTTGTGGTGTGGCATGAAAATGTATTTGCCTGTCTGCTTTAGAGACTCTGGGAAGCACGTGGCATCCCAAGAGGTATAGTCGGAGGTTGGGTTGTAAGAAAGGAAACAAGTCACGGTGAATCTAGCCGGAGGGTGGAGGAATAAAGAACTGCTAACCTGTCAGTCATCCTGCACTGGGAAGGCTTTGTAAGAAAAAGAAAAGCTAAAGTCCCCGTGACACCTGGTGTGAAGACACCGCTAGTGGGTCATATCAGGAACTGGAGAACTGTCTTCTGGGGAAGGTCTTTGGCCACCTCTTTATACACCTTGGACCTCTGTCTCATATATGATGCCAAGGTAAAGGGTTTGCTTGCAAAGGGACCCCTCTCACTGCTGTACAGCGTGGCACTCAGGCAGCTCCTCTGCTAAAATCTGTAAGTGTTTGGCTGTGTTAAAGCAAGAACTTTATCCCTCAGCCGTCATTCACAAGCAGTAAAATTTAATAATAAATAGCCAAAGGGAGAGATGGAAGAATTGGTTTCTCAGGTACTGTCCCAGCACGAGGATGAAATATTAAAGAAATACAATTCTAGTTTAAAAAAAAAATCCCAAAAGAAATAGGTAGGAGGCATTAGCCCAATGTATTATGAGGGCATATTGTGTAAAATGTACTAAAGCGCTTGAAGAACTACGATGTACAAGGCATTGCCAAGCAGATCACTCATTCACAGAGGCCCATAAATGTCTTTCCTGGTTTAAATATTAACTCTCCCACCCAAATTTATTTGTAATCTAAGTCACTTAATGTACCAAAATCATAGATTAATGAAGTAGGAAAAGTCTAAATCTGAGTAGACTGATTAATATTATGATCACTCAGTGAAAGTATTACATTATTGGCCTATAATTTACATCGTTCTTTTTGCCAACTATGTGACAATCATTTTTTATCCATCTATATGGAAAAATGTCTATTCAAGACATGCAGAAGAGTTACAGCAATTATGTGGTCAGTACTGCTGGGTGATTGTAGATGCACTGTGAGAGAGTAACTCAAAGCATCTCCTCAAGTAAAAGTACTATATAGAAAGAAAGCAGCTAAATTTGGAAGACAGGATACAGGATGAGATATCCGAAAGGAAATAATGAGGACCAACACAAGATAAGGGCAGAACAGGCTTGCAGGGATTTGTTTATATTTCGCTGTCCTGTTTTTGAGGTTGTCTCCAACGACTGTGTGACCTATAGGCTCTGGAAGAAGCTGTTTCCTGCCTCTGGATGCCAGAAAGGTAGGGATATGGAGAGAAGAAAGATCAGAAATGCAACCTTGATGGGCGCTTCTGGCTTTAGCAGGGACAAGAGTCGGTCACAGGCAGAGCAGGTTGGGAAGGAAGATGGGAGAACGCAAGAACTGTTCACCACCTGCACACACAAGGGACTGGTTTGTCAGATTTTTATATCCTCTGGCCTAATACATAAATCACAAGCCGCTGATGTTAGTGAGATGACTTTGAGCCTTCCCCGAGCCGCCAAAGGCTGTCGGATTAACTGAGACAGTTGTGCTCTGACTGCGTCTCCTCAAGCTCACCAGCTGCCTCAGTGGAATTGTGTCTCTCCACATGCAACTTCTCTGCTTCCAGTGTGCGTTTCTGGCCACGGCACTCATGCAGAAAATCCCGGCCTTTCTGTGTGATGTGCATGTGGCTCGGGCTTTACATCTGTAGCAAGATTAATAGCAGGCAGTGCTATCACAGGCTGTGCTCACGCCAGGCCACAGCACACTGTTCAAGTATCACATTATCCTCAAATAAAGCTATTCTGAACGTGGCTCTTAATTTTACGATTGACAGCCAGATAACTCAGACAATCCATCTTCTCCCCCAAAAACGAACTAAGACCAGGGACCCGTAAACTAATTACTCAGGAATGGTTGACTCTGAGTCAAAAGGAGTCGTGTGTCATCACCATTCATTGCTGCCACAGTATGAAGAAGAAAAGAGAAGATACGGAAACCGAAAAAAAAGGGATTTCCAAGCCAAGAATAAGTAAAACTATTCTTTTTGATTGTGCTATGAGCAAGAATATAGGCAGCACACCTACCCAGTCAAGTCTGAAACTATCAATTGCAGATGTTGCCATGCAAGCTTAATACAGATGTGTAGATTTAGTACATAATGCTAGATTCACTGTTTTTAACATATGCACAGCATATACTCACCTCTCTATTTTTGCGAAAGCTTGTCTTTGTAACTTTGCTTGTGACATCTCTCTAAGAGTGTTTGCTCTTATTTGTTTATATTTGCACTTTAGTATAGATACCAGTGATTTAATTTTTTTTCCACTCAAAGGCTGGGCAATTCATTTTCCATTCTCCTTTTATAGCCCTTAAAATTCTGGGTTACATGCAGGGCCCAGCAAGTGCCCAAGCCCTGAGCCAGCTCTCAGCAGGCTGCAGGCACCAAACTTTCACTTTACTGATGCCGAAACAATATTTGAAGCAGCAGGTAGGGAGAGAGGTAACATGGCCAGAGAGTACTTGTCAGTGCTGATGTAGGCAGTCATTAGAAAATCTCATTATATTCGGAAGCCTGTACAATGAATCACCTTTCTTCTCCCGGAAAACTGAAAACCTTCATTTTAAATGAAATGTTTTCTCCTTCATCTCTCAGGAACTCACCCAGGCAGGAAGATACCTACTGTCTATGAGAACATAATACCTGGTCTAAAATCTAATCATCTTGTCCCAGCTGCTTTAATATCATTTTAAAAATGTATCTTATAGGCTTACTCAATCTAGTCTGGCATCTATTCAGGTTTTTTTTTTTCTTGCCTAATATCCTGTATAGGATTCTGCTTATTGCAAGGACAGGGAACAAAGAAAGAGTGGCCAGCAGGTCATCAGGCAGACCAGCCATACCCTATTTTTCAGTGGGCTTTAATGCCATCAGCACTCGTGAAACCATTATTTGACTTGCTGCAAGAAAAGAACCCAAATCATGGTGATGAGTAAAAATAGATGCAGCAAAGGTAGATAAAGTTTCTGTAGAGCTGATCAGCTCAATTTCCCAATAAATCCTTCTAAGCTTGTTTAGATCAGTGGTTCGAGGTGGCAGACCTGCCAGGAATAAAACGTGTCTACAGGAAAAGGCATACGTCTCAATTTGCCTTAAACTCCTTGGCAGTTTGACTTGTGCCTCTGACATACTTTTGTGCTTAGCAGAACTCATTCAACTGAAACAGTACTTTATAATTTTCAGAGATCTTCATTTCTTTTGAAAGAATTGAGCACTGTGCTGTCATCTCACCAGCAATAATTTTCTACTGTGGATTTCAAAAAATCCATCTTTTACTTAGCGCTTTTCACCACTAGGTCTCATGCTGCTTTACAAAAAAGTAAATGACAGTACACACATTTTGCAGATGAGGAAAATGAGATTCAGTAAGTTACAGTAGGATCCCAGGGCAGTAAATCCTATTGCAGTCTAAGACAGGTTAGTCATCCATGTCGCGGTGGACATATTTTTCCTACCTACTTTAGATGGACTTGAAAGGAGTTATATCCTATGGAGAAACAACAATTTCCTATGAATGCACTCCCTTCTTTAAGATACAATGATTAAACTGAGGCAAGCAGGCAGCATCTATAGCATTCATCACAGGAAGTGAGAAACCTGGAAAGTGGGAATTTGCGAAGCATAATTTAGTATTTTCAAAAACAGTAACCAAGTGTTCTTGCTTAAATCAATCAAAACACTTCCATCAATCCAAAATTTAGACCCATGGGTTTTTTTTTCCTTTGACATATCACCACCTATAAAACTACAGTTATTCCCAGTCATTCTGAACATCTCTGGAGGACTAAAGAACATTTGGGTTTTACTTACCCAACACCCACTTCATGATCAGCAATTCTGTCCATGAGAACTGGGTTGTTTTTACTCTAAATATTTGTTTAGGATGATCCGTGATAGTCTCATTGGGAAGATTTTTTACTCCTTCAAACCGGTCTGAAGCATTCACTACTAAGAGTCCAAGGAAGATTGTAAAAGAAACTGCATGTGCCACAAACTTCATAAAAGGACTTCGGAGGGTCCGTCCCAGCTGAAATGAAACATACACAGGAAATAAGATATTTTTTTCTTATCCATTCCCTGCAAGATTTTTCCTGTAAAATTTTTAACAACTTGCCCAAAGCGGAAATTATTTAAATTTTAGCAGAAAATTTGGACATTAATTATAGATCATGAAACAACCTGGGTTCGTTCAAGTTGTTCTTTGCTACTACCAGCTCTTATGAACTGCATTACAAATTATGCCTTTTGGATAATTTTCTATGCATGTTAGTATCTTATACGGCACCACTATGGTTTCTGTTCTACTATAATTACTACAAAGGTGTGAGATGCTCTGATTAGAACCCAGGGCTTGACTTCAATACAATAAGCCAAGTGGAGTAGCAGTGACCTGAGCCAAGATCTCTTCACTATAATTAATATTTGTTCCTTGTTGAAAAGTATTGCTTGCTAATTAATTTCAATAGCATCTCATTTCATATTTTCCGTGACCTAAGAAAATATTTCTCCATGTATGTCAGACCTAGCTGCTTTCTTTATGAATGCAGGCACCAGCATGCATGGCACTGGACACAATACTCATCAAGAAGAATGCAGTTCCATATGAGCCTTTTCCTCAAAATCTGATTCAATGTGTATGGGATTTTTTTTTTTTTGGTTTTTATTACTCATTGATTAATCTCCCTTGATGATATGTCTATCTTCTGACTTGATCATAAATTTTCATAGGAGATATGAAAAAAGGAATGAAAAGTTATATTCCTTTTTCTCTTGAGTATCTGCAGCAGCAGCTTTGTTCAAAGCCCATTTCTAAGGGGCCCAGGTTTCTAGTCATTACACAGCAGTAAATATTTTAAAACCAGGGCATAGTTATGCCAGGGCTCTTTAGGTCTAACAGAAATTTAATTCAAGCTTTATGATTCTGCTTCTTATCTATTTTTCTTCTCTGAATTTTTAAAATGTCAAATAAATTCTTTATGAGATTGACAGAATGGAAAAACCTACTGGAAAATTTGCATGTTTCTAAATCCCAGTAAGACTTTTCAGAAATGAAAATGGAAAAAATCTCATTTACTCTTGAAGCCTTAGTAATATGTTTATGTCTCAATGAAGTCAGTGAGGAAATATTTCTACAGGTAGATATTCACTGAATTGGAGTCTGTGTTTCCTTAGTTTTGTCTGTGAATGCCAGGGTGGATGCAAGGCTTTCTTCAGATCAAGAGTGTTAAAAATATTCCCATCATCTGTGACACCGACTTTCTCTTCTAGTGATAGGGGTACTGTACATCTTGGTGTGGTGTAAATTTTCGGAAGTTCTTATGACTGGTGTTGACTAGATATATATTTTATAGTACAGATCCTTGTATTTCTAGCACAGGTTTGATGGAGTGATAGGTGTTTGAAAAATGTTATGATAGAAGGGAAGTCCCACATGATAATGGCCTCAGATACCCTCCCCATATGACCTGGCCAAGAGAACTCATAGAGAAGTAAAGCAACATAACTATGGGCATGGGGTCATTACTGGGAAGGTTTTAGGAAGAAGCATTTGCAGTCTACCGAAGGCTCATTTCTAGTCTGAGTTCACTCAAAAGGAAAAAGTGTTCTCCTGGGAGCCATGAATTCCCTTCAAATAACTAGGCATTTTCTCTTGCCTATAGAAATCTAAAAAATAGAGAGCTGAGGTTAAAGTTGTACAGCACGGGTTACCAGAGAAATAATGCTGACTGTTCCAGAATTATATGGATAATTTCACTTAATTATCTACTAATTTAACAGAAGTTTGCATTTATTCAGTGTTACATCAATGCTTTATCCCTTTTATTACTGAGAAAAGCCTCTGTTTTTTTTTCTTGAGCTGATGTTTTTCATATCTTCTCAGAAATACGATTTTAGCCAAGTGTTACAGGAGGTGAAAGTGTTGACTAGAATATTCTGTGAAAAATTAATGAAGCTTGAATTGCTTCAGTCAGCTTAATGCCTTATGACAACACCATATTTTTAAAGCAATCTGATAAAGTTAAATTCAAGGTGTATAACTGCTTGGATGTATCACTTTCTCAATTGTTTTATTAAATCAAAATATTATGTTTAATCAAAACAAGTTTGCAGGAGTACAAGTGTGAGTATTCTTAGGAGAACGGTTTATTTCATGAATTAATATCCTATCTGTATTATTGGAAAATATTAAATCACACAGACATGTCAAAAAGAAAATATATAAAGTGTGATAGTGAAATAAAAATGTCCAAATGCAAATTTGTCTTCAATCCAAGAGATAGGAACAAATAGTGATAGAAACAACTTTAAAGCTATTATTATTTTTATTATTATGCTCATGGCATGAAGAATATCATGTTAGAAATCATATGTTGATTAACTGGAGAGGAAAATATCTCGAGTGAGAAGGTAGTAGTATGTATTTAAGTGGAGTGAACAAATGAAGTTCCAGTGGTCAATAAGTGCAAGGTCTGTGCCAACTGGAACTCTGGCTCATCAATCCCCAGCATGGCCAAATGAAAGCAAGGGCTCTGCCCAAGCAATGCGAGCGGTTTGGAAATGATCTTTGTTGGCATTATACTATTTGACTGTATACTTCAACATTTTGGAGAAGAAAGAAAACACTTCTTGAAGTCCTGCAAACAGTCTAAATCTTCTTTGCTCTTGACAACATGAAATTGGATGGTAGATTGTGCAGCTTTTTCATCTTGTCCCTAACTTTCCTGTGGACACCAACATATAAACGAACAGTTAATTTGAGAGTCATGATTGCCGTGGGGTGGATGAGCTGATGCAGTGCTTTCAGCATAGAATAGGCTTACACTTGGGGAGTTTTATTAGCAGTCTGTGCAGCCACATGTAAATGAATAAAATTGCACCAAAATTGTTTTAATAAGAATGGCTCTGTATATCTAAGGGCAAGAGAAGACTTAAGAGTCCAGTGACAAAATCAGCTAAATACTATATACTAAACTTTCAAGGGCAGGGAATGTATGGCATATTCAAATATGACAGAGCATTTATTAAAGAAAACTTTCCATCAAAGAGTAACGGCATGAAAATACATTCTTTGCCGAGACACGCTAGCAAAGGAACTATTTGGAGATATGAATTACTCTGTTATTCTGTATTGCACTACTAAATTTGTCCTATGTATCTTAAGGCTGTGATGCACCACAATATTGGTCAGGACAGCAGATATTCTTTCTTTAGTGCATAAGCAGAGAAGGTAGCTAAACCCACATCAAGAAACTCCCTCTTTTCTGCCTATCTCATAACACAGACCCTTCCTCATTTCCTGCAGCAGAGGTTGAACACAACAGCAGCCTCAGAGCAGCCAGCATCACATATAAACCTTCTCTTGAGATCATAATTCATTTTAGAGAATTTACTGCGCATGTAGTGATCTACAATAACAGTGACATGATACAAGGTTCATATCTCAATCTTGAGCCCTTACGTCTAATAGTCCCAATTTTGGGTAGAGTGCCAATACATTGGGGAATCTGTGTCCATTATTCCAGTAGTCAGTTATCTATATCAGAGACCCCAATCAAAAATCAAGCCCACATTGTTCTTCCTGGTTCAAAATTGTGCACTAAAAGACAATTCTTGCCTAAAAGAACTTATAATTTAAATTTGATAGAAAGATACATATATTTTCACATTTTAAACCAGAGAGAAAGAGAGGAAAGATTTTCTATGAAATACTTAGTGCAATATCAGGATCTCTGAAAAATTAAGGGGGGCCCTTCCCCTGTCCCACCTTTTTTTTTTTCCCTCCACTTCCAGTACTTCTGCCTCAAGGATTTTTTTTTTAAATGATCATTTCTCAGTCATTTCTTTTTTTTTCTGCTGCAAAAATTTGCCTTGAAATGATTTCTAAGTTTAGCTCACGTTTTAAGTTTTTTTTTTCTTTGAATTCTCCATTTATTTCTAGTCTAGCTGTGTTCCCCAGCTATTGCTATATTCAACTCCTCTAATTTTGACAATATACCATAAATGTTGCTGTTGGCATGCTGTCAGCACACTAAAGAGAGGTGAAAGCAGTTAAACGGCTTCCTAAATCCCCCCTGGCATGAGCTCTGAAATGCAGGAGTAAACATAGTAATTCCATACACAAATTCCTGCTAAGACCTAGCCAAAACCACCCACCAAACAGCTCTGGTTTCGCTTCTCTGTTCTGTGGGATATTTTAGAGTCCTGTTCAGTATTCATAAAAGCTGCTGACTTTCGTGCTGATATAAATGTTGAGAAAATAAAGTTATGTCTCAAGTACTCTGAGAGAAAGCACCAGGGATATTTTGGAAGACACCAAGCTTTAAATGTGTTTTATTACATGAGGTTTTCTGGAGGGCTATTTGTTTTCAGAGTTTTACCTGGATGTACTAATGGATAACTCTTTTGAAATTGTAGTCTTTCCTTAAAACTTATCAGTGGATTCATAGTTTCTGACAAATTTAGAATGTAGTCTTTACTGTCTTTTAAAGGAAACGGAAGAAAATGCCTTCAGGACGGAATAAACTACCCTTGTCAGTGGCCATTTCTATCAGATTTAAGTAGCTTGGATAAGTCTCTGCTGAAGACACTCTAAGCAGTAATGGACGATTTGGACCGTGTTGTACCAGGAGAAATGACCCTCCACACACACACACACACCTTTTCTCTTAGCAAGAGTAGAGAAATAGCTCTTAATCAGCCAGCCACACACGTATTCATCTCCCTTTAACTGAATAGTCTCAGGATGGAAATCTCATGACAGAAACCAAACCACAGACAGCTTGAGGTTTACCACAAGCTAATGGCTGGCTCTTTGGCCTGTTAGGTCTTAGCAAGACTTTTCTGCTCCATCTGACGCTATGAGACAGCACAACCATAGTTAGGTACATAGCAATTTTTCAAGTTTCCCCCAGCACTGTCAAGGTTACAGGGTTAAGTCTCGTCTTCTCTGTGGCATTCAACAGTTCCCCCAAGGCTTCACAGAGCCTCAGATACAAGTGCCATAATAACACTCCACTAAGTAAAACTAAAAGATCAGCAAGAAGTAGATGGAAAGGGAAACAAAAAGCCTTGAAGAGAAGAACCTGCAATACACGGTACAGAAAAGAGAATGAAATCAGGGTGAGCTAAAGGGTTTTTGAGCCTTTTTCCTTTGTTATTCTCCCTTTTTGTTGTTTTTCATCCCAGTCACATATGGTCATCTCTTTTCTATTTCTTGTTCCTATTCTTTTCTTTGCACTTGCTGTCTTAGCGTTTCATTCCCCCACCCCGTCTCTTTTATTTTAAGGGATGAACTTTGGAACATGCCCAATGGGTCCATTTGTGCACATCAAGAAACATCTGAGTTTGAGATAATCCTGGAGGCTAGAATTAATCATTTTGCTGCAGAATTACAGAAACATTTGTGACTTCAACCCCGGCCATGGATAGAAATGACCATAAACAAGATGCACCTTAATCAGTTTGTACCTTGCTGCAGGGAGCGATCCAGTACGCTATGGCGAGGAATGGCAGGCCAATGGACACTCCAAAGACAGCCAAGAATTTCACAGCTATAGATTGCTGCCGTAAGCCTGAGAGGTTTTCGTACCACATGGTGAGCAATTGCTGCTGGCAGTTGGGATGAGCAACAAACTGAAAGAGAAATGAAAGTATCAGTAACTTTGTCTGAGAGGGTGAGATTTCCAGCAGTGTGAGAAAGGGACTTTGCAGACCAAGTGGCTTACGGTGCCGCAAATTGAAAAGTTCACATGAAGCCCTTAACCTTCCCACTTTACAGTAGAGTAAGTTGTACTTCTTTGCTTCACGTCATTTCTAGATGCAAGCTTTGCTAAATCTCTAGTCTAGCTAAAACTTGATGTCTACAAAGCACCTCTGTGGGGTTGGGTTTTGCAGTTCCATCTCCTGACTACCAGCTGAGCTTGTGGTCAGCACTGTCCTCATCAGTGAAATGAGGGACAAATCTAAAAGATTTTGCACCGTATTAAAACCTCTGGGCTGCTGCAGAGTGGGTCTACAGAGTGGATTGAGTAGCACTTGCGTAGGTCTACTGGAGCAGTTATACAGAAAGCCCGTATTTTCACACAGAAGTATTTGTCTGGGGAGGGTTGTATGTCAGCAGATATGTAATTGTTTTGCTAAATAGAGACATTTTTCTTTTTTCTTAATAACAGTTCAGCTAATGACCTTACAAATCAAAAGCTTTGTATTGGAGTAAGGCAATAGAAAGGCAAATCTGCTTTTCCATGTACTTTCTACATGTACCATAATTAAATGTCTTTGATTTATGAAAAGGATCCTATCAGAAAATTCATAGACCAAAGATTTTTTAATAACACAAAATCACTTTCATTCTTTTCAATATTTAACTATTAGCAAAACTGATAGGAGGAAGGGGTGAATCAAACCTGTGCAAACTTCTGACATGGTAGGTACACATAAAGACTGAGAAAAGAAATGTAAAGAACCTTGATGCTAAGCTGAAAAAATCACTGATAATTTGCTACAGACAGACAACTAAAGTATTAGGGTCGCTCAAACAAATTCGTTCTTCGGCACTAATCTTATATATTCTTCACTGCATGTGGACCAGAATGAGCCACTCTGCATGGTTCTCCTTTCCCTATAAACTATAAAATACCTGGCTGGTATTTTGCAGGGAGCAACTTAAAATGACGTAACTCAGATTATCTTTCAAAAAAATGACAGCTCATTCTTCACTGATGGGACAAATAATAGACAAGTTTAAAAGCAAAGAGAAGAGCTGTGGTGCTCTGGTATAGAAAGTACATGTTTTGTATCCTGTAGCTGAGGCTCTTCTTCAGTTTATTGTTCAGAGGGAAAAAAGGGGGCTAACAGCAGGCAATTGAAAAGGGCAATTCCTTAATGACAAAATTACAGCATCACCAGAGTCTGCAGAAGAATTCTGTTGTAAAGATTAAGCTTCTTTATTTCATATTGTTCTTCAGCATGATTGAATTTAGAATGTGACCTTCTTTAATCACAAAGCAGGATAATTAAAATGTAAAATATCTAAGGGAAAAAATGAAAAATAAATATTTTGTTAAAGTAGTTGATTGCATTAGTGGAGTGGAGTGTTTCATTTATGAGCTTTCGTGTTGAATACATGTAAATGTAAAAATGTAAAAACCTCAACTGTTTCAAAACGCAGAACTTTCTAGAGGTGAGGAGGGGGGTGAGGGAGTGGAGAGAAACAGAGAGGAGGAAAGGGGAGGTTTTATAGGGCTTTGCAGCTGATGGTGAACATGGCCCAGATCTAGCAACTGCCCTGTTGCTCCACTTTTGACTGCAACCAACTGCCATTTCAACAGTCATGATAAAAGTGAGACTCCAGACACTTCCAGTGCCCTCAAGAAGGGTCTTTCAAAAGCGACTCATAAAGCTGGAGCGTGGAGAAGCCTCCCCTCATGTCTGCATCTTCACTAGCTTTGAGGCAGTGATCGCATGGAAAATTTAATGGACTCTTTTCTAGATGTTTGGATAATAACAAAGTGGTTATTGTGAGCTTTAATGATCAGTTCATTGCTAGCACAGATTGAAATACAGTCATACGGTAATTAGGATTGCTATGGAATAGTGTGTTTTGTTCTCTAACAGCACATTACTGGCCATTTAAAATGTACTTCAGATAGATTAGTTCTGCACTTAAAAAAAAAAAAAACAACAACAAACAAACAGAAAACCTCCCACTTCTGAGTGCAGGAGGTTATTTGACCCTCTCTTCTCTTTGGGACATGGCCCCCAGAAGGATTACTATTTTATTGTGCTTTCTTTTAAGTTATTTATTGGAAGGGGAAAATTTATCAAAAGATAGGCGTATAAATCATTAGTCCTAATCATTCTGAGCATTTAAAGCTTTAGCTTAAAGCAATGTCAGCAGTGTTTCGATTAGGAATTTCCGAATGTTCAGTATTTACATTCGTGCTAATGCTGCTGCTTCTTGGGGTTATTATTTCTTTTGGCAATTGAAAAAAAAATAACTGTTAGGAAAGCAGAAAATGCCTTCCTAAATTTCGTTTTCAGATTTGACGAAGCCAACAGCAGTTGTAGCAGCCACCAGGGATACGGAGAACCGTGGACACTGGTCCATGTGTGGCATCCAAAGCCGCAGCCAGGTTCCCTCGGCTCTTGCTATTGTGGACACTGGTCCATGTGTGGCATCCAGGTTTCCCTCGGCTCTTGCTATCGCTCACCATGTAATGGGAATTGACTTGGACAAAGAAATCCAGTTGTCCTTGGCAATGAGACAGTCAAAGTCTCCTGCTGGTTGGCACTTCAGAGAATTCATCAGACATTTTAATCAGCTCACTGTTTCCCTGCGTCTGGGAACAGCTACAATGAAAATACAAGGATGAGAAAATTGAGGCGGAATTGCCATGAAGCTGAATTTATTGGAACAATTTCTTTTGTATGAGACAATGAGGACTGGCAATGTGCCACAGAGCCCTGGTGGTGTTCCTCTTTGATTATTACCAAAAATGAGGGGAAAATAAGATCAGCAAAAGGAAGATAGCAGGGTGAAATTCAGTCATGCTCCTATTTGCTTACAGGAAGCAGCACAGTTTTTCATTACACTTGCTCCACCAGATACTAATGACACATGCAGTGACCCTTGGACAGTGTTGACTGGCCCTCTATCAACATTTCAGAAATTAATCTTAGATCCTCATCAAATCCATCACAGAGCTGTTTAACTTTCTCTTTTCCCTGGGAGTGGGCACCAACACCAAGTTAAAGATTATACCAACAATTTGCTTAATATCATTAAGGAAAGAACACAGGAAAGAACAGAGTTTGAAAGAAAAGCTTCAAGGAAGAGTGCTTTAAAATGTCATGAAAAAACAGTAGTATGATTACAGAGGCCTACATACAGCAATGTTTCTTTCAAACAAAGTTCCTATTAAATAGTATTTTTCTTTACTTATTCCTGAAAAACGGTCCATTTAAGGGACAAGCTGAGACCACTATTGTGCTATATTCCTGCAAGAAGGAAAGGCAGAAAGTGCTGAAATGAGCCTGATGTGGCTGGGGTTTTGCAGGAGGATGGGATATCCCTGTCTGAAAGGGACACGCTGGCCATGGAGGGGATTGCATGAGTCCAAAGAGAGCTACTTAAAATTATAAATTGCTTATTCATATGGGCAATTGAAGACTTCAGCTGAGATTAAAAGTGCCCAAAGGAACAGCTTTTCACACCAAAATGAAGAGCAGCTTCTTGGATGCAGCTGCAGACATCGCATGAAACACTAACTTTTCCACGCTGCTCTCTAATCTGATGCATGACAGCTCTCTCCTGAGCTGATCTTGTATATGCGTTGTGCGAAAGTACTTTACAGCTCTTGTGACAGCAAGTGAATTTTCTCCTCAGAACACTTATTCAAAAATGCATGAGCTTCTCTGCACAGACAATAAAGTACCTTTATACTTTTATAACTGTAGAGGAAATTCCATGAAATACTAATACAGACACTTTCATTTCTTATTTACTGTACATTATATTGAAGAGGGAAGGGATCCACTGAGATTAACCCACTTATTGGTGCAATTTAATATTAACATTGCAGGTGAGTACAGCATCAGTGGGTTAGGTAGCACGAAAATATCCGATCCCAAACCACCTTGGTCCCCAGCTGGACAGCGTCTCTCCTGTCCTGCGGCATGCACTTAAGGAGCTACATCCAGAAAATAGAGGCAGAAAATGAGGAAACTAAGAGCGTAAGCCAGTTCTCAAACATTAAACACAGGAAAAAAAAAAGTTAGATATTTTAGATAAATGAATGCTAACTTGCCTTATATTTTCCTATTTCTGCAAGTAAATGCAAGAGATTAGTTTCAGGTGACTGGAACTAATCACACAGAAACAACAACATCCCCCTATTGCTGAGATAAATTTTAATTCTCTTGAAAGTAGAAATCTAGCATCACTGCAAAAAGAATTAACCCCACCAGACAGGATTATCCTGGTCACCCAAAGCACCTTGTACTAAGTAGCCAGGAACTGAGAAAGGAAGGAAAAGCTCATCAGTGAACCAGTGAAAATACCAAAAAGCTTCACATCAGAACAGAACTTCTAGCTTTAATATTCTGCTTCCAGCCAGGCATTCCCGTCACGCTCCCGCCAACTCATCCCTTCGCCATAAGCTGCAAACAAAAGCTCTAACTCAGGTGAACCGTGGTATGTTTAATCAGTGAATGAGAGCCAGAAATGGAGCTATATAAACAGATTTTCAGGAGAACATTTGTAATGTCAAGAAATGCTGCGAGGGGCAAGGACGAGCCATTTTTCTTTTCATCGTGCAGTTGTGTTCATGCCCTTAGAACAATCTTGCTGGGCTCATTATTAAACATTTATCTTTCTGTGTAGCTCTTTGCTCCTGTAGGCCTTCCATAACACCAAATAACACAATTTAAACTGCAGCACCTGCTCATGGGAACCCTTACTTGTCTGCGCAATACTTCAAGTGTCAGAGATCCAAGCAGAAATGAGGAAAGCTCTGGTGACTCCTTGGAACCTATAGTCATGCTGGACCCCTAAGTGAAGGGAGCATCGAGGGGTTTTTTTCTACATGAATTTTTTCCTATTTTGACTGATGTGTTGTCAGGGACTGGCATCATGAAGACAACTTGATGGCACATGATGGCACTTGATGGCATTCTCTGCAGAGAAAGGCAGATGGAGCTGGATCTTGTTCCTGGGCTTGTTCCTGCATCGCTCCTCAGCATCGCTGGGCTGGAGCCAACACGCAGCAGGGCGAGGACCAAACCCCTCCATTTCTGCAGGGCAGTATTGTGTTTCCCCCATCAAATCATGCAACAAAAACATCTTTGGGTTGCTGGGAATGGCCTGAGAGTCTTGGCAAAGGCAGGGAAAGAAGAAACTCAGAGAAAGAGGAGAGTAGAATATTGCTGCCATGTTCCTGCCTTCTCCATTCAAAAGATTAGAATTTTTCTGATATTTCAGCAAAGAAAATCAGCTGAAATCAGCTGAAACTGGGTCCTGTATGTGCACACAGACAGGCTGAGAGAAAGTACAAGGAAAATATCAAACCAGAATACTGCTGGTTTTTGCTTCTGAAGCATTTTTCAGTTTCAAAGATTCCTTTGGTACTTTAAATATTTTTAAGGACCAAAGCCTAAATGAAGCAGCTTTATTTGTCCTGAACAAAATATTTTCTCTAAAAAAATCTTGAAATAATAATAATAATAATAGAAAAAAACATAACAGTTTTTGATCTGGGAAAGACCCACTGCTTGCACTGTGGTTTCACCAAATGCAGAGCAGGAGACGAGACAGCTTGGAGGAGATTGCTAGAGTTCTTGCTGAGCGAAGGAAAAGGCCCATATATAAATAATTCTTTTTTTTCCTTTCATTTTTTACTCTGTGTTCTGTGTACCTTGAGTGAACAAATAGTCCTTTGATTTGAAGAAAGTACTTTGAGACATTAAAAAAAAAAACATGATATAATATAGTATATTTGCTTTGTGATCTGGAGTGTGAAAGGGACACACATTTGTCTTTTGTGCTGCTTGCACTACTAAATTACAGCAAATGAGATTGTTAGAGGGCAAATGGGGATGGAAGTTGGCTTATAGATTGCCGCAGGCTCTGATAACAGGTTTAAGGGATACTCTAGATAAAGTTTAAGAGTGAAACAAAACTACTTGGACTTAAAATCATTGCTCTCCTCTTTATAAATTAAAAGTAATAAGTAAAATGAAGTTCCAAACCAAGTATACGTTCTCTAGGACCTTTTCACAGAAGAGACCTGCTCTAACTACAGACAAATTCTACCTGTGGCTCCAGACCCAGCTTTTAAAACATTTTATACATGTGGAACTTTACAAGGGGCAGTCAATCAGACAAAGAGAAATACTATGTGACCACTCTTTCTCTGTTGCTGGGGTTCGTTTGACCATCTAACGGCACCACACATTTTTAGGAGATTTTTGTTCACCTTGTAGAAGATCTTTGCTATATTTCTGATGAATAGATGAATATTCAAACTTTGCATCTAGAATCTAAGATCCAAATTTACAAAACAAAAGGAAAACAGTTTTACTTTGAGTGGAGTGCAGATGACCTGGAATTACCAGGACAAAATAAAAATGAACTATGCAGCGTCAGACTCTGAATTACTTTCAAAGGCTCTTACTTAAGAAAAATATTATCATGAGCTTAGTAACAAATTACTACCTTTTGTAAAACCTTTCAAAAGCCCCTTCCTTAACCAAGAGAGTTTTCTTCTTAAAGACATTTTACAGTGGAAAAATACATTCTTCCATCACATTCCAAGAGAACTGTACACTCTCCAGCTTTATCTAGTCTCTGGGTCTGCTTGCTAGTTGACTTGAGTCATCTAAACCAAATTTCTGGTTTTGAACCCTTTGCATCTTAGAGTTTATAACCACATATTCTGTCACGCAGTAAACAAGGATACTGTTTGGGATAGATCTGCTATAGCAATGGCTGGGTAAGAGGATCAGGATGTCACTTTACAAAGGTGACAAGAAGACAGAACTGAGGGAATGGAGGTGAGCCCAGCACCCAGTGACACCCCTGCATCACAGAGCTAGAAATGAGACCACAAGGTTCCTACAGAATTAGTAACATGGAGGGGAAACAGCGTCCAACCAGGCTTACAATGTTAAGCAGACAGAAAATAAAGCCAAATAAAACAAATCAGTTTAACAGAAAACAAAAATAATGGAATAAGTGAAACTGCCAGAACCATTTCAAATGCAATTTGCCTATTGACAGAAAGTGTCTCTAGTGCTGAGCGAAATCACTATTAACAAACCCCTTGGTAATGGAAGCGATAGAGGGAAGGTCTTTTTGTTGCTGCTGTTGTTCTTTGTTACGTTTTAAATTCATATTATAAAATGATGTTTGTTATATTTGAGATGCATAACTAGAAAACGTAAAGTATACAGGAGTTCTATAATGAGTTGAGCTTAAAATTTGTTATTTCTGAAGCTTTTTTTTTATAACATCACTTCACTGAGATAAGAACATGTTCTCTTTTGTGCTAAACATTTTTTTTATAGTTGGGTAAATAAGGTGTTTGGCTTTCAAACAAATTCCAGATTCATATTTTAGTGGGCTGCATGTTTTACAAAAAGATTTGTTGCTGCTGTCTATTTTCTCCTCTTTTTAACATGTATGCATAAACCCTGTCACTGAATTATTTATCTGAAAACAAGAAAATGAATTGGAAATCCCAGACTGTACCATTCCATTGTTTTACATATCTCTTCAAAATCAAGGCCACTTGGAAATCATTATTATTTAATCATTCATCTACTTCCCATCCCACAAAATAAAGAAAAAAGACCAGAAAAGAAAGCCAGTGAACAACAAGCTCCCTGTGGTGCATACACACACACACACACAAATCACAGAAACAAATCCATGCAGGGGGCATGGAAAAAAGAAATTTTAAAAACTATGGCCTATTGACCCCCACAAAAGAGACAGAGTTACGGACAGTGTATCCTGAACACCACAGAACTGGTAAAGAGGAAGGACTGCTCATAGGACAAGATTTTTCTCCATATAGTTATGAAAACTGAACCAAAAAGTAGACATCTAAAGCAGGTGATGAGAAACCCATGTAGGAGAGCTGCAAAATGGGTCTCAGACCATGGAGACACCCAAATTTGAGCATCTCTTGGTAAAATGCTTTCAATAACCTAAAATACTGATTCTTAGTCTCTGCTTGAAGCTCTGCGCTCATCTTCCTCTGGCCTTCCATCCAATGCACAGTAGCGGATCTGTATCTGGGGAGATGATGAAGCCAAATTGGGAGCAGCTAAGGTCAGGTTGGTAAAAGATCATATTAATTGCTATTTTCTTAGATGATTTTAATATTAATAATGTGAATTTTAAGTTCTTTTATCTGTGACGGGATCTACACAAAAGGCCCAGTGCATGCCCCTGCCCTCTTGTCATTGTCTTGATGGATCCTGTGGCAGTTTGCAAATGAATATAATTAAGTCTGCATATTAGAGTAAATGGAGAATATTGCAAACACCAGTCAGGATGGAGAAATGATTCATTCAAGCTTTGAGGGGATGGATGTATGAGCAGGAAATAACAAAAATGAGATTCGTCTTGAATAAGAAAAGAAATTAAAACATCTGGGTAAAAGGAAATCATCAGATCCACAGACTTTAGTGGGAGGCAGGAACCTTGTTAATGAAATAACCAGAGACATAGAAACACTTTCTGTGAGCGAAGGAAGTAGCTCCTTCCTTTTCCAATCTCTGCCTGTAATACATGATTAAAAATGCAAAAAGGGGATGAAAAATTACATGGACAACTCTAGTGTCCCAGATGACCAGCGTATTTCTACAACTCACAAAGTAGACTACATTTATACTTTATTAACTAGTTTTTCAGTGTCAGAAACATGAGACACTTTGCATCCCTCTACTAGAATCCAGGCTAGTAATGAAGACACTTGACCTGTTAAATACTTCAAAAACTAAAAAGGTGTGAAAACACTGTTAATCAAGGATTAGAAAAAGAGAACAAAAAAAAAAAAAAAAAAAAAACCCTGCTTCCTGAAAGCATTTGCTCTTGAGAAGTTCTTCTGGCCTCACATTTGAACAGTCTAGCCTAAACCTTTCCTGCTTCAAGGCATATGTGCAAGATGTTAGAGAAGATCAGAAGTCGCCCTCTAGGAAATTTCTAAAATTCATTTTTTTCCAAAGCAGGACAAACAACCACGAGAAAGATTTTCTGTGACCTAGACAGCTCCAAAAGCTACCAGCTGGAGCTGAAACATTTCATTTTTATTGCAGCAATGTGGCTTTCCGATGGCAGCAAGACAAGTGGCTGGGTGAGGTCCCTTCTTCTCTCCCTTTCCCTGCAGTGGTTCATCCTCAGGACATGACACCGCAGGATAACTGCAAATTCAGAGAGCAAAGAGCCCACAGCAACACATTACAGCACGGCATGAATGTACTCTTAGCTCTTACAAGGGACAAGCATCCTTGTTGGCTCTGAGCTTTTCGAGCCCTCTGTTCCCTGGTGTGCTTTCTCCTGCTCCATTCGCAAGAACGGAGCTTTTCCAGTTGCACTTGCAGCTGATGTGTTAATCAAGCCCTGCTCCAGTCTGTTACTGCACATTTCTCAGTGGGGTCGGAGCTGATTCATCAGCAGGAGCTGAAGCTTTTGTCCTTCACAGGACAACCCCAGTGCTCCTCTAGCTCCTAGGACGAGAGCTAGGACTTCATACACCCTTGAGTACATGAGTCGCATGACCAATGCAGTGAAAAATTATAATTTAATGCAGCCAGGAGTATTGTGTTTGGACCATCATCCATATGTTAATTATTAATAATACAGTTATGAGAAAAGTTCCTGTTCCAGCTCTCTATTAAATAGGATTTACACAGCCATCTGGTGTTCTGTTTAATTCTTATTAATTTTTTCCCTCAAACTCAATTTGCGTGTCTTACTGTTAATTAAATTAAGACTCGTGAAAGCGAAAGGTGCCCTGGCTTTGTGATGGCCGTGAGCTGAGCTGCTGACTGAGGAAATAGAGCTGGGCACTCAACATTTGCAATTAAAAAGAACACAGCAACAATGAATCTGACATTGGGAATAAAGGGGAATAGGCATCACCTCCTGCAGAGAAGCTCCGACTTTCAACCTAAAGGTAAATGTCAGTATAGAAGCACCCTGCTAACATGAAAGATGACAAGGGAAGAGTGCAGCAGTAAGGACAAAAATGAGAACAGAAATATTTAAATGTTCTGTAAAGCTATTACGCACCAACAAAATGGTTTTGTAGAAGTGTATTAAAACCTCTGCATTTCCTCACTATTGGGACTCCACACTGTGGCCAAATCTCTAGCCTAACTCTTCATTAGCCCCATGTTTGGGCAAATGTCCCGTGATGAAAGGACAGTGGGGCTCAGAAAGAGGAAGGGAAAGTCTTCCCTGCTGCTCTTTGGTGGAAGGCTGCTTCCCTTCACTGGGAGAAATCACCCTCTGCTCTAAGAAGAGATGTATTCACTCATAAGGAAAATCTGTGCCGCCTTTTGTATTTCCAGTATCCAAATGGAATCAAAATTGTTTAATTGCTTCAAGAAAAGAAAAGGCATTGCAGTGCAATTTCCAGTTAAGAACATGAAGTTACTCTCACTTAGATGTTGCACGCCTACGCAGCGAATAACTGAAAGTGTCCTCGGCTGAAGGAGATTTCACAGCAAAGTTATGTGAAAAGTGTTTGACATTACTTCCCTAGAGAGACAAGGGATGCTATATTCCTTCAGGACAGATGAACTTTTCAAGTGTGAGAGCTGTGCTGGAATTCTCCAATCTGGGGTTAATGTGGTTCCTGCAGAACTCAAGTGAAAAATCATAGAAGTGTGCAGTGCTATGTGCAAAGATCAATATTAGCATAGCGAGTGCTATGGCTAAGACCAATTTTGCTTCTCTTTCCTCTGGGCCAGAACTCAAATTTGGCAACTCCAACCTCCCTTGGCTACTGTCCATCGGGAACAGCCATCCTAAATGATTCTTGCTTCACTTTAACATCACTTTAAATTTCACCATTTCTATGCATTCTAAGTGCTGGAGCCCTTCCTGGCATTTGCTCACACGCTCTGACGAACCATCTCTTACATTATCTGAAAAAATCACACGAGCAGCCTGGCTCTTCTGCTCTCCTTCCCACATCCAGCCTTCCTGCAGAATCCAGGTGCCTTCTGCCTTCCCCGGGGGTCTGCACAGAAATCCCTTCTCAATCAAAACACACAAGTGCAAAGCATGGAAAATAATGCCGGGGAGACAACAGTGAATCTGCTGCAATCCCATAACAGAGTCCATTTCTTGGAAAGGATCCAGGACTTATTAAATGCCCAAATGTTTGCAAATTGTTTATTTCACTCTTGACAAAATGTTCCCATTGTAACATTTGGGCTCGTTTTAGAGGAATCATGAATCATTAAGACAGCTAATTTGTAGAGAGCCTGGAAGGCTTGAATGTGAGGACTTCTGAAAGCAGTTTTCCAAGAATCCCGGGGTACAGAGTGATTACTCAGTTCATAAGATTTTAAAGACCATTTTGTAAAATACAACAATATGGAATGCAATATGTGCGAACAGAGCTTCTTAATTCTTCAGTGACCTTCTATGTAAAGTGCTTCAATTATGCTGCAGAAAGACAAAGTTGTTCTCTTGCCAGTATCTTATACGAGCTATTAGCTTGTATTGCATAAAGAAAAAAGAAATGAGCTAAAGATGTGAAGTTAGAATTCATTCTTGAATAACTTCCCGTAGTTCATCTCAATCATTCTAAGGTACTATTAGAAATAAAAGATACTGACCAATAAAACCATCTCCTTTCTTTTAAATTGTGGATTGCTTTTTTTAAAGAATAGAGGTATAAAGTATTAGAGAATGCCAATGGGAAGTGCAAAGGGAAAAAATGGAGAGAAACATCATTGACCACTTGAAGTTCTCCATTACAGATTTCCTAGGGAGAGGAAGGATAGAGGCAACAAGGATCAACTGTGCATATCACATTAACTGTGTCCCTAAAATTTTTGTGTGGGTATATAGGAAGAAAAAAATGGAAGATCTGGTTTAGATCTATTAAATGCAAACTTTGTGATGAGCCTCAACTTCCATGTGGCCCATCTCTGTGATTGAGGTGGAGAACACACCCAGGTGGTCTGTGAGCTGGGCAGAGGATAGGAGAAGCCAGGAGACTACCTGTGACGATTAAAGGACACTGCAGCTTCTGCTGACTGCACTAAACGCAAGCTGAGAAGTAATAACACAAAGGAGTTGGAGAGGAAAAAAAAAGAAAAAAAGGGGGATTTTAAAAGTTTGTGCAAAGACTTGATGAAGGCTGATAGATGCAGTTGCTATCCTGCCTGAGGATGGGAGCCTTCAGCATCTTTCCCAGACTCCAGAAATAATGATGTGATAAAATGTGGATTGGAGCAGCAACAGGAAAAGTAAATTCATGATATTAAATAATAATTTTCAATATATATTGTGCTCTGGAAGCTTTCATCAAATGAAGTCTACCCCAGGCACTTAGAGTACTAATAAGAAAATGTGAATTAAGAAGCATAATGGTAGAATTAAATATCAAACATTTATTAAAACTTTCTATGCAAGTGCATGTATTTAAAATGGACACTGACTTAATGAAAAAATGATAACAAAAAAGAAAAAAGCTAGCATCTATCATCATGTTTATTTTTTCAGCCCATTGTGAAATCTATAAGGACATGCTGAATTTCTTGATAGTGAGGGTGCCAGAGCAGAGGAACAGGCTGCCCAGAGAGGTTGTGGAGTCTCCTTCTCTGGAGATCTTCCAAACCCGCTTGGACGCAGTCCTGTGCCACGTGCTCTAGGTGACCCTGCGTGTGCAGGGGTTGGACTAGATGATCCCTAGAGGTCCCTTCCAACCTTAACAATTCTATACTAGCTTATAAGCTTCTTGTGGCTCATGGAAAGGACCGAGTATAAAGTATTTCATGCTCTGTATTCATCTCTCTATACTCTCTTACCTAAGAACATTTTTATTTCTTAATATAGAAATTGTATCTAATAAAATGTGAAGGACAGAAATGCAAACACTGTTATTCCTGTATCATTCCAGGGCCAGAGCACTGCTAAAAAAAATGTGGGAAGGAGAAGCACACCCAGCCTATGTGCCTCTGGTACAGATTTGGGCACGATGCAGCCATCTGCATGTTGGCACCCTGGTTTTTGTGCTGCAAGGGGGAAGTCGCTCAGTGTGCCTTTCTCAGTCTGCCTTGGAGGGCCACGTCTTGCTATGCCTATGAATCATTTCATTTTCTTTGCAAAACAGATGGAATTTACAGAATCAGTCCCCAAATTAATTTATTAAATATCTATAACAACTCCCCCTCCCTTTCTCCCTTCAATATTATCTAAAAATGAAAATATAAATCGGAGCACCAATTTCATACGCATAAACGTAGCTGTCTCTCAAATAGATATAAAACCTGTACATAAATCCATTGCCACTTAAGGAAACCATTACTGTGTTACCATAACACAATCTCTTTGTTCAACAAGTATGTGTGATAAATATCAGTCTATTACCATAAGTCACTGCCAATAACCAAAGCCATTTGTCTGAGTGTGTCTCTGTCTCCCACAAATGAAACCATCTTCCTCTGGAGTTAGCGATTAAATGCTCATCTTAAACATAGACACACACTGCCTGCCGAAAAGAAGAGCCAACCTGAGAGTCAATACAGGATTGACCAATGTTCGTATTTATGTTCTGCAATTAGTTTAACAGTTAGTATCTGTGGACAAGAAGCTGCTGCAATTGAGAAAGGATGCTGAAGGAAGTTATTTAAAGATGAAGACAGCAACTGCTCGTGACTTGTCACAGACATTGTGGGTCTTCAAACTAGTGATCACATATGAAAAACTGCACTAATGTAACATGGAGAAATAGAGGAAAGTTCCTCTTAAAATCAATAGCTTTCAGCAAGCCAGCTCAGATACAGCTATCTGAGATGTTAAGCTCCATGCTGGGGATGAGGCAGTGCCGGGACTGGCATCTCTGCTTGGTGAAGAAACATACTGGT
>NW_010577068.1:49445-70915 GCF_000705375.1 Tinamus guttatus | reverse complement strand
ATCTTTAATAAGAGCTTTAAGATTCTCTTTAATTAATGGCTTTCATAACAGGAAGAGACCTTCTCTGGCCAGCACAGTAGCGCTATTGAGAGATGGATCAAAGCAGGTGGCGGGTTTGTGAGGGGAAAGCAGGAGCAGATGTTAGCTGGAAAATTTGGAAAGCTCTCCCAGCCCAGTTGCAGAGCCCAGTTTCCATCAATGCATATTGTAGGAGCAATTAATTGGGACCACCCAGACCCAGGGTTTGCCAGAATTAAATTTGCCATTCATAGAACACACTTCCTTAAAGCCAGTTAAAAAAAAAAAAAAAAGTACTTCCCAAAACCAAAACAAAATACCCTAAACTCCCCCAAAACAAAATAAAACTACAAGTCAAACAGTATGCTTTCCTTTAAAACCCGTATTTCTTTTATTAGTAGAGGAGCTTTGAGTATCTTTCATATGAAACACCCCTATGTATCTGGTGAATTAATAACATTAAAAATAAAAAGCAGATTTGCTGGAAACCTGAGCTCCTAGAATATGGGTCTGGAGCTTTGCAAGAGAGGGAAAATGGAGATTTATTTTTTTTAAACCAATCATTATCTATTTTCCACATGCTTCTGCAAAAAACTAATAATCAAGATTAGAACATCAGAATATTCACCAAACCTTGATTTTCAAGGTTTTGATATAGTTATGAACAAAAAGCCAACAATGCCTTCTTTTAATTTTGAATTCCGTTTTCCATCAAACTGCTGTAAGGGCTCTCGCTTATGACAAAATTGCTGCTTTCTGCAGAAGTTCACTCTTTAACATCACACAAATGGTAAGACTTGATGGCTGCAAGTGGCTGTGAAGCATAAATACTATGAGATGTGCCAGGCACCCAAAGATAAAGCTTACCTTTTTGACCTCATATTTAATAGCAAGCCTAATTCTGCTCAGACTTGGCCGGTGGTGGTCAGGGCACAAGTGTATGTTCACATCTCCGTTCAGAATTGCCTCCACTTCTTCAGTGTCTCTGCAGAGGTCCAGCACCCCCACCACGAAGTCCTTGCATTGCATAGATAGCTTCCTGTAGTCGTTCTAGGAAAAAACAGACATGTGCACTTGCAAACATCCCTCAGAAAAACACATGGAATCAAAAAGCAAGAGAGAGCAGCTGTGAGCAAGGATCTCTCTGCAAACCCCCCTGGCTAGAATATTAAGAAGCATCTCTTTCACCTAGCACATAGCTTGCTTTTCACAAATACACATGAACTGCTCTCAGAACTGCTCAGCAGTTTCTCCTATCTGCATTGTAATAAAACACACTTCACAGAACAATAAGTTTTGTAAGATATTACAGTGAAACTCTGAAATATGATATTTTAAACAATCACCTCACCTTTCCTCACTGTGGAGTATATCTCCCAGGAACATGAAGAGATGGTCAAAGAGTTCTGTGACTTAGATTCTTTCTTAGTAACACTAACTCTTTCTTCAGGAACTTTGGAAGAATTCCAAATTGTTTCATCAGACTGTGTCGTCTTACCCGAAAGGGTTCAAATTAATTATATAGTTGTAATACCAATTTCACTTTAAATTTTATTACCTAGCAGTTTGGTTAACCAATTCCAAAAGCATATCCAGAGAATAATTTCTATCGTAGTGTTTCTCTAGGAAACATGACCCCAGAAACTCAACATGATTTCTTAAGAAATAATTTCACCTTGAAAAAAAAAAAAAGAACTCCTACTTTACAAGACCAAATTATACTTATGGGAAAAGGGTTGGTATGTAGCTTACTTGATGGAAAGCTGCAAGAGCAATTTCACTGCCTTAAATTGAGTCATGATTTTCACATGCAAGCTCTTAGAAAAAAGGGAGGGAACAAAATGGCATCATCTGAGTAAATGAAATAAATTAAAACACAATTAAGGCTACTGTTAATACACTAACAAAATGATGATATTAAAGACCTGGTGCAACAAATAGAAATGATAAGCATAAGTCAAGCTCTTACTGACTTGAGAGGTCTTTTCAAATTAGGTTGATGAGTTAATTAAATTCAGCAGCTTATCTAATTAAGCAAGCAACCAAAAAAGAAGATCACCAAACCTGGCTTTGATTAAATGATACTCATTTGTACTCCTATATTTTCTAAATTATTAGTTCTAACATTTACACATAGCTACGTGCCTTCCTTGTTAGCCAAAGATCTCAAAGCACTCTGCAAACAGCAGTTAATTAGGCAGTCTAGTGCTGTCTAAAAGATGATGTTGTTCTTGGAGGTGGCTAAATTTCTTCAGACAATTATTCCCCCTCAGAAATAAGGTGTTTTTGACAATGAAATATTTTCTTATGCAAGTTAGTTTGAGGACATTTTCTTACAGCTTTTTTTAGTCGTTGCTTAACGCCTTCCTTCCCCCTCCTCAAACTTTGTTTACATTTAATCTTTCACCGAGTATTCATGTATAGGCTGTCACATGCTGCCCTGATGCAGCAGACTTTTCCTTCCTAAGTCAGATCAGGATAACACAACGCTATTATTGCACATATTATTTAAGGCCAACTATTTCAAAAGCAAGTCAGGATAACACAATAATTTTATTGCAACAATGTTATTTGGTGTTATTTGACATATTATTTAACAGCATTTAGTGTTCTCTTAGAAAGAGGAAGATCCTGTCTCAGATGAGTATTGAGAAGAGGCTGAGATGGAGAGGTGAGGAAGAGCCTCCCTGCAGTGTTTCTGGGAGCTGGAATTTGTACTTTCACATCCTTTTACCTGTCCAAAAGGTTGAAATTTGGAGTTTCCTTTTCTTTCTTGAGCAGTGAAATCAGAATGTCCTGATTGTAGTGTTTTTAAATGGTAATTAGCAAAAGCTCAAAATCATAATTAGGAAGAGTCTTAATGTACCAACAAACAAGTACTTATCTCTGCCAGAGCAGCTGCATGTCCCATAGCAGAAACTGGAACACTGAGACTGCTGTAAAAGTGCCCATTTAAGGGACGAGAATTTAAGAAGCCTTCACAAAAAGGCAGAAAGTGATCATACATTTGCATCTAAATCTAGTTACTAAATATTTTGTGAAGATAGAGTTTGTAGGGTGAATGTTATCAAATATAGGGTGAAGTGAGGCCTGAAATGTAAACGAAAGACAAATTGTACTTTATGGATTCAAAGCGCTCCTCTCTAATCAATTCTGTGCTTTAATCTTCACCATGCCAATATGAATTTCAATAAATAGAGAGGTCTGTTCAGTGAAAAAATAGATGCCCAAGCACAAATTGCACCCTGGAAGTAACTGCAGGAATTGCGAAGGATGATGAATACAGATAGATCTGAAAAGAGATGTAGTCTGGGAAGGAAATACCCACTTTCTGCAGGTAATGGAGACATTTAATTAGTCCAGAAGGTTATAAAATTAAGGGTGATAACTTTTCAAAGCTTTAATACCATTCTCTATTCATACACTGTTTGCAAAGCTCTCAAGCTTATCTCTTAGCCAGAATATTTTAGGTAATTCTCATCACCATTTCCACATCATCTGCCTAGCGAATATGTATTAACTCAAATTATTTTTCTTCTACTCCTTTCTTTAAGGAAAGTAATTCAGTTAGGAACGAGGAAAGTGCCTCTGAAGTGTCAAATTATTTTTCTTCTACTCCTTTCTGAAGTAATTCAGTTAGGAACGAGGGAAGTGCCTCTGAAGCTACTGTAAATGACAGGCTGGTACACTCAGTCAGGACCCAGTTTCATTCTCCTCCAAGCTTAAATTTTCCACTGGCTTTACACATTTTCAGAAATTGTTGTGTTCAGACAGTTTTGTGTTCAAAATCATTTTTACATTTTCAAAAGCAGTAACCCAATCTACCCAAGATACGTAAGGTAAAATGGATAAAATTAAGTAAATAACCTTCCAGTGAACGTGCAAATGGTCAGGCCAGCAGCTTATTACTGCTGGAAGAGTCTTTGCCTGTGTTGAGATGCCTTCAGGATCATTGAACTTGCTGCATCTTTTCACTAGATCCCACTTGCAAAAGCAGCTGTCATAGAGCTCTTTGCACTGACTGACTTGGTGCTCACAGTTAGCACAAAAAGCTTATTCTGTCTGACGTTGAGAATACGGATTCAGTGATTCTCCTAACGTATCTTTTCCTTTACAAGTGCATGTAAAAGGCTTCACTAAAATCTGAGATTACCAGGAGACCACCAGGCCATCTTCTCATGTCTCTAGCTTCCATACAATAGCTCTGGCAATGCAAGCAGAATAAATGACCTGCTTGTGTTTAAAATAATGACTTGGGAGTCATAGTAAAAGGTAAAAAGTAGAGAGAAGCCTAAATATAAGCAAAATGTGAGCTGGATGTACCGATGTGCTGTTTTCTGTGCCAATGCTGTACAGATCATACACATTTCACACACTTGGGAGCATCCAAGACCTGGCATAGACTGCATTGAACGAAGGAGCACTGTGAGCACGGTGTGACTAGCTTTGGATGGGACCTCTTGTCCTATGTGTTTTATTTCTAGATAGTGACAATAACGCAGACATTCTTAATTACTCTGATTAAAATCCACAGTATGAAAGCTTGAGGATTGTGAGTTTCATAGAGAAGATCAATCTATGCAGTAATGAAAACCCACAAATCATACATGAAGCACACTGGGGCCTCATCCTGACACACTGAGTGTTGGCAAGCAAAGATGAAGGGAGCCAGCATGCACACAAGAGAGCTGGCCTACTTCAAATAACAAGTGGCTATATGAACACAGGTTTTATTGTCCTTAGGGACTGAGTAGGGAAGGATCAGGATTATGTTCGAGAATGCTACAATATCATTTTTTTAAAACTAGAATAAAAGGATTCCAAATTAGTCATTTCCTGCTTCTTCTGACACTCTCGTGCATGTGGAGTTAAAAATGTCTAATTTGGCTGTTTTGAAAAGGCTGATGGTACTTGTCATTCACTGCAATTTCTCTGAGTACCCTATTATTATCTGTTGATTATGTTCTAAATGAACTCTGTCATGTCTCTACATCTGTTCAAAATCACCCAGATTTCTTCTGAAAGGAGTTGTTTGAGGTCAAAGGGATAGACAGGCAGTAAGAAGTTAAAGGAAATGAGAAAAAATTAAGACCAGTCACCTATTTAGTGAATGAAAAAAAAAAAAAGAAAGAAAGAAAAGAAAAAAAGACCCACTATTTGAAAAGCAATTGAAAAGCGATTATGGTCAAGGATTGAAGAGGAACTTCTTTATCCATGGGAGTCTCCTTCTGAAATGCCAGCATTTTTTTCAGGAGCATTTTGAATGGCAAGTTGCAAAATCTGGCCTTGATGCTGCAGCATATTGTGAGCAGGTCTGTGATTTGCTGAACTTCTCTGTGCAGATGAGCTTCACCAGAAACTGAAGTGGTGCCAGTGGTTCAGAAATGAAAAGGATCAAACCACTTTATATGCAGTTACAAACATCCTCCAGCTCCCTTAAAATTTCTTTTAAGCCTTCTGTCTTCCCAGGCCCAGATTCATGAATACACTTGGGTTTATGTTTAAGACTTACTGATGTTGAAGAAATAATTGTAAGCATGCATTTTTGCACTTTGTTGGAGCAATCTTTTTTCAGACTTCAGGAATTTGGAAGTAAGATGAGTCTGTCTAGGTCACTGAGCTTGCAGTTTTCTTGGTTGTAATTGCTGTAGGAAATTATTCACTGTACAGTTGCTGCATTAGATAGGACAATAGACACACAGGAAGGTGCATGACACACGAGTACGAGCACCCTGCACAAGTGCACTATTCATGAAAATCACTCCATATGACATCATTTAGCACAATTAATTAAACTCACTCTAGTAACTGCTTCCAAATAACAGGCATAAAAAAAAAGAACAGGAACCACAGCCTGATCACTCGACAACCGCAGATAGTTCCAAGATTTCTAGTCTATACTGCTACCTTGTATACGGCTAAATGTTCCCTTAGTCTTTGCTAAAGCTACAAGATCACCCTTGTGATCAGGAAACTTTGTACCACAGATTATTTTCCTTTCCAGTATATGACCACATATTTATCTCAGAATGTTTTCATCTGTAGACTCTATATACGTTATACATAAAGTCTACAGGAATTTGAGGGTTTCCGCAACAATCCAAGACTTCTCCATCTGATGGAGATGAATGTCCAGCATCTGTGGCTGGGGTTATCACTGCACCAGAAAATCTCTGCATGTTTTCAGCACATTCACAGACTAGTTGTATGACATAGGTCTGCTGAATCCAGCTTCCTCTCTGTGAGCAGCAAAGTAGCTGTGTATGCGGCAGTAAATCTGGCACTCCTGGGTAGTGTGAAATCTACTGTGCAAATGAACACCACAAGCAGGTTGCATAGACCGTCTCTTTGCGTTTCCTTGAAGCTCATGGCTCTTTGTATTAAATCTACATCACGTGCACATATATCGTGGACATGCATATACCATGCAGAATAAGGCATTGCTTAGAATACCACTTCAAGGACAAAGAGGAGAAAGGAAATAAGATGGACGAGTAATTCTGTGAAAATGAACAGAAAGTTCCTGAAATGAAAAGGCTTGTAAAGGGAAAATAAAAATGAGAATAAGAGATAGAGGGGGAAGGAAAAAGCATAGCATTGCATGCTGTATTTGAAATGCACTTTGAATTAATCATCATTTCAAATATTCAGCGCACTTAGAAATATTTACTAATTAGATTTCAGATGAAATATGAAGTTGTTAGACCAATTTCCTTCTGGGTATTTACATCGCCTCTGACCGTATCCCTAGCAAAGAAAAACAACACAAGGTCTGTGGGAGGAGATGCTAAGAATCCACCTAGCACTGTTTGAGCTTGTGTAATTGTGCTCCATCCTGAAGCACGGAGCACCCTGGCATCTGGTAGCGGGACAGTGCCGATCCCACACTGCTTCCAAGGACTCTGCCAAACGTGCACATTGCTGCTGATAGCTGTGAACACAGCTGAGCACACTGCTATTATTTCCAAACTAAATGCCTCTATGCATAGATGATGCCAGGGCTGTAGAGTTAATTTTCCAGAAAGCACAACATCAAGTTGATTTATGTTCTCTTGCTTCGCAAGTGGCAGCACATCGGTGTTTCTTTGGAATTTCAGGTGTACTGAAGGTAGACATGCCTCTGAGAATAAAGCCAAGTGCTCATCTAAAACGTGTGCCTACTCAGGTCCGTGTTGCTAAGCACGTCTAGAGGTAGCAACAGATGCCACTGCATCTTTCTTTCAGTCATACAGAACTTGACTTCTTCACCCCAATGGGTATAATATAATAAACAAGCTACTCACATACAACAGTTTGACATTTCAGAAATGTGTTTCTGTTGCCTTCCAAACAATCTGGACCTTGCTAAAGGGAGCCAAGATAAGCGTGACAACTGTTTGCTCTCTGAGGAGTGCCAGGCTGCAGAATGGCTGTGCGGAGGGGGAATGCCTTCTAGGCAGAGAGTGCTTTTAAAACCTACTAGGAAGAATCAGGAGACACCAAAAGATGCATGCAATAAAGAAGCCCAAGGGCAAAGCAGACAGTGCTGTTTGTGCTCACATCATTATTTTTGATCAAAGGAGTCCAGAGAACAAGTATGAGTTGTCCGAAGACCAAAAATTGTACAGCTTCCAATGAGCCATGAAAATACCATCCTGCATCATTATAGGGATTTCAGTGACAGATACATTAAAGCTGGTTTGCCATAAGAATTGTTTTTGCATGCCTGTTTTCTCCTCAAATGTTTAGGCTTCCTAGCTGCAACTCATCTCTTAACGGGAGCCGCAGAAGCTGGTTGCTAAAGAGGGTGGAAGAAATCCCCTACCTATGGACTTTGCATCTCCTGTTATTCCACCCTGCATATGACCTCAGTAAAGAGGCTAGCCAAGACCAAGTTAAGGATTTCTCTGGTGAACTTAGGAAATCCCTTAAATTTTATAATTACGCTTTTATAGCATCATCCACAAGTCCAGGATGTTCAAGTAACTTTCTACAATAATGTATCATTTGTCGAATGATTGGTTTGAAGGGAAATGTAAATTCTGTTTATCAGGAGGTTGTTTCTCTCTCATTTTTCAATATAAAACTCATTGTGCAGTATAATTTATATCCATTGTCAGTTCATAATAGTGAATGCAGCATAAAAAAATGTTTAAAGAGATAGATATAAGAAACAGATCTCATGAACTTATTGCTGAATGTTCCAAGAACTTCAGTGGGGGAACTATCAAAAGCAGCAGAAAAGATAAGTTTGTACCCACCCATTCTGTTTCTATCTATTTTGCACTCCACCTATTACTTTTCTACCAGTCCAGTTTATATTTGCTTCTGGCAGATTGTTCTCTTTTTCTGTGAAACACAATTTCTGTTGGACCCAAATAAACAAATAAATTTGGGGAGCTGTTTCCAAATATGACAACATTGGAAACAACATTTTCTTTTTACATTAAAACTTCTTTTTTAAACAAAATTCTTTAAAATTGCTTTTTCTTTTCTTTTTTTCAATGTAAAGATTAATATAAAAAAAAAGATTGTTTGGGGCAGTAAAGACAGCAATCTTTTCACCTAACCTAAGAAAGAGCTAAGGTCTGAAGGGGAAGGCTCCTGGCATGCATGTGAACAGAACCAGGAATGCTATTCAGCATAGAGCTACTGCTCTGTTGGAAGGCTCTGGAGATATGGAGATACTTAAACACCCAGAGAATAGAAATTATTCTGGCTGACAATATTTTTTTAAAAAAATTAGAATATTTAAAATCTCAAGGTTGGCATAGCAGCTTCTCAGCATAAGAAGGCATTTATTTGATGCTTGATGTACTTCTCTTTCATATAATCACAGCTGGTTTTCAAAGCCACATCACAAGTAAAGCACATGCTTTTGATTGCTCAGCTAATTAAAATGGGGGATTTTTTTTTTCCTTCGTGCAGATTTTCTCAAGCTTATTTGAATGCTTTTGCCGAAACACCTGTCTCTAGAAGATAAACTATAGAGTCCCTGGATGTCATGCAAACAAAACAGTCTATACAGAGGTATTAGGTAAATGCTTTGGCATGCAAAGTGCAGGCAGTACACACACTCAGTGAAGGAGGGAGGCTTCTCCCTATGCCCTGTCAACAGCTCCTCTGGAGCATAGACTACGTACTTCAAAATAATACCCTGCTAATTCTCCTGATGAAGAAGAATTTAAGATCTGTTAATGCCAGAGGCAAAACCAAGTTCATCAACATGCAATGCAAAACTCCGAGTGCCTTTATATTATCTTCAAATATTTGCTTGCTCCTTGGGTGGGGACGTGAAACTGAGATGACTTTTTTATTATTATTTTAAAGAAAACAGAACAGACAAACGAGAAAACAAATGTCCTTTGCATTTGAAGAACCTTTATCTTAGCCTTAATATCTGTCTCTCTTTAGGGAGAATTCCACTTTTATCCCATTTGCATTTCAAAAGCCAGGAGTCTGATGCAGTATTGAGGTTAACTTATTTTGTTTTCCATTCTGTTTTTAATAGACCACTTAAAATCAGCAGGAGAATTCGCAGCAAATCTGCAGGTGTGATGTGGCAGATGTACTAGAGCAAAAATGTTACCCCTGAGCCATAGTCCTCCTTTCACCTGCTACCCAGGCTTTTCTTGCTCTAGTGTCTGATCATGTTTATTACCTTCCTGATCATTCTACTGCGTTCTCCTCTGGGGAATATCCGAATTTCCCATGCAGCTTGAGCCTGGGTACATAGTTTCATTGCTCTAAATGCATTAGCTACCCTCCTTCAAACTCTGTGGCTCTTTTCTCCTCAGCTGCTTGAAAACCATGCAAGATGACAGCACCCCTGAAAACCAGATAGGAAAAACAGGGAAGAAATAATGGATTTAAATTTATAGGAATTGTTTGCTAAAGACACCTTTGTTTATCTTCTCAGCGGAGCTAACTTTGACACGATCAACTTGCTTAATGCTTATACATCCAAAGGCTCTGCAAGTCCTATCTCTCATTGGGGTTTTTGCATCTGTATCTTAGGAGAGAGATTCCTCCTAAATCCCACCTGCAAATGAATGATAGTTTAGCTGTGAGTAATGATATCCCCCCATCCATAATTAAAACTAACATGATCCTAATTAGCTCCTAAACAGCCAATTGGCAGAATTGGCAGAAGTTCCCTATGTCCAAAAACAGGAGCACTTTGGAAAACTAGCTGCTAGCAAGTGACAAGCAGGGTGCAAAATGCTGACAGTCCAAATTCAGGTCCCCACAGCTCTAACTAGCCAGGGAGCACTTCTGCTGGCCCAATTCCCAGCCACAAATGCTGGATTGCGGGCACAGAGCACGGAGCTCTTGACCTTAAGGAGGGACATCAGAGACATCTCTAGGAAGCACAGACTGAAAGGTGAAACCGTAGTGCTTTCTTAAGCAGAAATGCAAATTTTAAAAGGGTATAATTACATTTCTCCGTTCTGAAATGAGTCCAACTCCTGAGGCTTGGATGGTGACAACAAAATGAAGCACTTGGCAATGAATAATTTCCACGCCCTACTGGTGTAAAATTATCTGCAACAAATTATATTCCAGGAAACTGCCATTTTTGATCATATAACTGTCAACATCCATAAACACTAAAGTACCTACTACCATTTTGTGGCAGCATAAAATTGTTTGTATACCATTCCTGTTTATCCACAATCCAGTGGATAGTCTGTCTGGATGCAGTGCAGATGAGTTCATTATAATTATCTACAATAACAACAATTAACAATACAATGAGGGATAAACTAAATCACTTCCCTCCTGCATCCGCTTTGATGCCAGACTTGAGATCCTCAGAATATCTTAGTCTGTTTACATTCATTAATGCGATATTAATTCTCTGCAGTGTCTTGGATAAATGTACCTGCCTCCATTCTCCCATCTGCCGACTAAGTATTATTATTCTATTCAGAGCAATAGTCCTAATTATGCTTATTTGTAGTCGCAGTAGATATCCTTGCCCAATGTGAATAACAAGCAGTAGTTCTTGGAATCCAGTTATCTTGGTCATAATAAACCTTCTGGCTCCTAACTATTCCCTAAAAAACAGTGCTGCTGTTAGATGAAAGCTTGGGCGTTTGACATTACTAATTAAGCACAAAGCTTATCAACATTTCCTTTAATATTACAATAGTGATAGCATCATTTTCTATCTGTTTTCCTCACCAGTAATTCCATTTTGTCTTGTTGAAAAATCACCTGGTCATTGGTGTTCTGGAGTAAACTCTCTTGGTATCATTTACTGCCAAGGGGAGGAGAAAGGGTAATTCTATTACGACATAATTTTAAATCAGCAAGTGCACTGAGAAAACCCTCTGAAATGGATGGGGAGCCTGCTAATAAGGGGAAGTCCAAGTCACATAAGCCCTGGCTTTTTGCAGGAAGGTCTGGTGACTAATCTAAATTACTGGAAAAGGCAGAGCTAAAGCATAAATACTATCCACAGCTCTCATATCTCTGGGTAAATAACAATATTTTAATGTTTGAATTAAATATTTAGCTAAATCTATACCTTTGAACTTGGCTGTATTTCTGATTTATTAAACCTGAACCATAATAGATTTCCAATAACTTACAATCCCCACTTTTAATCTTTCTCTTCCTAAGATCCATGTATTGGTCGAGAAGTGCAGCTTATCGCAGTGTCGAGTCTAAGGTTGATTAGGTTGCTATGATGGATCTTTTAATCAAAGCCATGGCAGGTTTTTCCTCATTTCCACATAGGCAGCCAATGTGAGCCAGTCACCATCTTCACATATGAAGCACAGATCATTGCACTGGCCTCGCATCTTTGCCCTGGGTACTGGGGCTTTTCTCCCATGTTAAAGCTGTTATAACATACCAACTATCAAAGTGTTAATTAATCATGAGGAAATAAAGTCAGAGTGGAAAGATGAAGTTTTTAAGTCTAATTAAATACCAAAATTATTTCTAACATTTTATTGTCAATCTGTTAGACTTGTGCCAGTCACTATGTCTGTTAGATTCCTTCTTTCAACCATCTGCACTCAAAACGCTCTTGTACAAAGCTATGTTTGCACACAAAGCACTAACACAATACGAGCAAGTTTTCTTCATTCCTAAAACCAAAAATCAGCTCTAAAACCAAACCATTTTCTTAGCACAGTCTCAGAGAGGCAGGAGTGAGTTGAAGAAGAGACATCATAGCATCACTTGGGGTGAAAGACCTCCCAAAAGCTACTTAAACCAGCTAACTTGCTTTGCTCAGTCTCAGCAAACTTAATACTACATACAATTATATTTTTTATTAAATAATTTTTAGTTCCTCGGTTGCACCCCATGTTTAAAATGTGTGGACTTTGTGCAACTGCCATGCCAGGCAAAAAGAGGGGGGAGAAAAAAAAAGATCACTAGCGCTTTACACAGCACAATGGTGCAAAGTGCCCATTCTTGTGTGGGCAGTAGCCTTTTACCAGAATATTGAACCTTCAGATTTCAGAAATTAAATGCTAAATTTTCCTGGCAGGGGAGAAACATAGCCATTAAAATCGCTGTTTTGTTCCCCCTGTTGCTATACATTTTTTCCTGCTGTGATTACCTGTATGCATGGGAATCAAATGTATTCTGATAGAGGATGAGCTGCATTTATTTATAAGGCAAAAGTGAAATTCCAGGAGAAAAGTGACCTTAAAGCACTGCACTCAGTTCCTAATCAACAATTTACTTCTACAGCTGTCTAAAAAAAAAAAAATCACTTTATTCTCCTTAAAACTTATCTGCATGAAAATACTTGTAAAATGCTTGATATTAGCGAGAAGCTTCTGTGCTACAACCACTTTCTGGCTACTTTAATAATTTCCATTGCTGCTTATTCATACCCAGCTCACTAGATTCACCTGTTGCTTCCCATTAAAGCTTATAAGAGGATGGCATTTTATTTTGCATTTATATGATCGTGTCTGGTGCTTATCAAAGGTGGAATCCTGATCTACTATTAAGGCTTTTATGTGCAATCAAAATGGAAAGAGAAATCTGTGAGTGCCACAATTGCCATCCTGCTCATTCTTAAATGAGGAGAACTAGAAATTGCTTCCCGGAAGAGCTGTAAAAGGTAATACACGTTGCCTTGATGGTGGGCAAGTACCATTGTCAAAACGCTCATCTACAGTAACATCAGGGGAAGTAAAGATGTTTTCAAGTTGTTTCTGGTTTGCCATCTCCCTGAGCAAAAGTTTTATCCAAATAATCTTTTGAGGGGGCGTAATCTTTGGGTATCGGTAAAAAGATTCCATTTTCTGATTTGAAAAAGTGTCTCTGATTTGACATGATGAAAGAATCTTTTATCTCCTCCATTCTTTTTCAAAATAAAGACATGGGTTAATTTCTCTGGCAAAATCAGGAGACCATTTTCCTGCAGAAAATATTTTTTCAACATCAAGACTTGTTTCTTAGGGTTTTTTTTTTTTTTTTTGACCAAAGTTTGCTAGGAGATTTAGCCACAGTGTCACACAATCATCCAAAGGTTGGTTAAAGGAACCCTGGAGATGGTAGTCAACATTCAATTTTACACAACTGCACAGTGGTTAATATTGTTATTAGACAACCCTCACAAATTACAGTCTTATTTTTTCCAGGTGTAGATGCAGGTTTCAGATGGCTAAATTATACTCTTAACTATGAATCACAGTGTATACCACTCTGCCATGCTGTGAGTAACATACCTTCATATTCACAGACACAAATATACTTTTCAAGGCAGCACCAGGCATCATTGTTTTGGCAATGACTTTAAACCACTCTGAAAAGCTTTGGAGAATTTTTTCACATGCAACATTTTAAAACCATTTTACTTTGGCAACATGCCAGGCACAAAATAATTTAATCACAGAACAGGCATAGAAGAAGCACTTACAATAATGGCTCTCAAAATAAAGAGAATATTTTTTAATTTATGAATACTTAAAGAGAACAATAAAAGAGTCCTAAGTTTGTTTCTAAGGTCAGAAAGATTCTCTACATTTATTTGCCACAGTCTCCTGCACATCATGCAAAACATATCTACAATTAATTAATTTAGCTATTGAGATGAACACAATTTAACATCTATTAGTAATGCATTTGTCTTTGAATGATGAAGAGCATGGAGAATGAGTTCTTTGTATGTGATGCCCCAATTAGTGATCCAAACACAAATTTCACTACAAGGTTTAAAAATATTATTCCACTCCCCAGGCCATTTCCAAAAATCATTTTTAACTTTCTCTCTTATTTTAAAATCTGCATAGCTCCAAAAATTGGTAAAATATTAATAATGGGAAACATGCTTTCCTGCTTTACTGGGAGGGTGTCAAAAAACTTTTCTCATTGAAGGCTGACAGGAATCACTCAGATCCCCCAAAAGCAACTGAAAAACAGACTGCAGATTATTAGTGTATATTTAAAATTATCATTTTTCATAATTTCCACAGACTGCAATATAGAACTCCTCTGCTTGGGCTCCAGAGTGCAAATGCATACATTTTTCTTCTTTTGCAGGGATTATGATTGTTTGGATTACTGATTAAGTAAGGCGTGCTTTTGACATTGGGTATCCAGATGATTTCAAAGGCATCTCAGATTTCTGCTAGAGCAGCTGAAGATACTGGTGCCAAGAGTGGGAGCAGAGAGCAAGCGAATTGGACCATGGATTGCAGCACGAAATGGGACTGAAAGGAAAGTTATGGCCTAGGCACATCAAAGCCTAGGGCTATCAGGCATTAATTTGGGAGAGAGCTGAATATCCTTCTCTCTCAAATGGAAAATGTGTGAGATATAAGAGGTAGTAAGAGCTACAAGAGGTAACAGAGGAAAGGGATGCACCCTAAAGTGGTAGTTTTCATCCCTGAGGAGTAAGGGGAGACATGAAGGTTACACTGACCTCAACTGTTAGTACAAGTTCAGTTTACATGTACCGTGTGCTCCAACTGCATCAAAATATAAAACATTAGACAGAACTGTTAATTACTCTGTCATACACAGTAATTTTTTTAAAGCAAATTTTATCTGATGTGGCCTAAAATGATTAGCATGTGTCTGAAAAGTGTTTGGAGTGCATGAAGTACTTAATTTCTTCACAACGAGTCCAAATATTCAAATACTGATTTTAAAGCAAACAATGAATGCCTTTTGGAACAAAAGACATGATACACAATACATCTAATTGGGAACTAGCTGTATTTATCAACTTAGTAACATGGATGCCACAAAATATTCATCACAAATGACTGGATGAAAAGTACTGCAGAATAGCTGAGTAATAAAACATGCATGGCGTTACAAGTATAGTCAAGCCCTAGTGTTTTCCAAAACTGAATTATCTGGGGACATCATACGGTGATGCAGATAATGTTGAAGCCAAAAGCTTAGTGGGTGAAGTGAAGGGAACAGAGTACAAATCATATGTGATTGAATCAAAAGTTACATTTTCAGACAATTTCATACTTGCTTTACAGCTGTGCAGGGGATCTGGCTCAAGACATAATCACTTGGTAAGAGTGGTCATTCATATGTGCCAGACAGTTTACAATGACTATGCTTAGTTTTTAAAATAGGAGCTATGTAAGACCAAAAATACTTGTGAAAGAAAAAATAATAGAAAAAAGAATATACTCCACCTATCAGAAAAGACTGTAGAGGAAGAAACTCTGTTTGCCCAAGCCCAGCAAAGTTAAACTGCACAAGGGAAAAGACATCTTTTTAAAAAAGTGCAAGCCTTGTCTGGATGAGAAAAATAAAAAGGAACAGAAATACTGGAAAATTAAATGAAAAATTAAAGTAAGACCAGATGAATGGAACCGACAGAGCTCCAAAGAACATCTTGCTTAGGTAATAGTTATGACTCATAAAACCTGTTCCCAAAGATATCAGAAGGAAGATTCCTTCCAGGGAGTACGCTGAGGCAACAAATTATGTTGGGATAAAAGGATCATTCAAGGAAGAGCAGGCCAGAGCAGAAAAATTAAGGGAGTTATTTACAAGAGTGTTTGTGAGGTTAATTACGGAGGTTCCCACAACTGTGTCTCTCTTTATGGGTGAATGAATCTCAGGAGCTGCCTCCAATCAGATAGTCAATACGTACAGAGAGCAAACAAGAGCAAGAGTTTGTATTTCCTTCTAATTTTTACTATTTTACATCCTGAAATTGTTCACTATTTTTTCTGGCTTTCTAAGCTCACTGATGTCATTTAGTCTCACAAAATATTTTCCCTTATTTCTTCCCAATATTTTGTGCTCATTTCTCTTTTCTTAAGCATTCGTTTCAAGAAGCAATAGCCTGATTATGAATTTAATTCCATGAAGCTTGTATTTTTCATTGCAAAATGCTTCCCAGCCAGGACAACAGTCTTATATCTGCAGTTAGCTCTTTTCAAGTTTTCTTAAGATGTTCTGGATTCTCTGTATTTATTACCATGACAATTATTTTTTCACAAGTTTAAAAATTAAAAATAATCTACTTTATTTTCTATTTGACAAGTTACTCTTATTCTATTAAAGCAAATGGTACCAATTTATTTTAGCAATCAATATGGATTTCCTTACTGGAAAAACAAAGCAGCTTGCAATCTCTAATATATTTATCCTTGACATTGTCCATGATTTGCAGATGTCCTGATAAACTGAGAGGTTAGGAGCTTTTACTCAACACTGTGAAGCCGGGATTCCTCAGAACATTATAAGCAGCCATTCCAATACTTACTACTCTGCAACATCATTACAGTGCTACCTTAAAGGGCAGAATCTGGCCCCAATTCCTCTTTTGCAGAGATAAGGTCAGAAATATTGAGAATTTTTACAAGACCATTTCTATTAAATTATATCAAGCAAGTGCTAGGAAGTTAAAAATTTACATTTGGGTAGGAAAGCAGTGGGGTCGACTTACTGGAATCAGAGTTTCATTGGTCTCCTGGACTCTTTTGCCAGTCTTTTTGTAGTTGCATTTAGGTATTTGAGCCTCAGCTGTGCTACATTACTGCAGCCCCACTGACATGACAAGCAGCTCTTCACAGGCATCTCTCTAGGCATCTACACACTTGACTTGGTGCCACCCAAGCCATCAGTGCCTGCAAATAGCCAGGCAGGCAGCTGTGGTCCATCAGCTGACTCTGGAAATGACCCTGTGCCCAGCAGAGCAGGCTCCCTGTGAACCTGTGCTTTTGAATCCCTTCATTGAGACACATCCCAGCATTTCTTTAAGGGGTAGTGGGCAAAAGCAGAGTGACAGCGAGAGGCATTTCATTTAAAAGCAAAACGTCATGCCTTAGTAAATGAACTGACGATGTTGGTAAGATGGAGAAACAAAGACCACACACCATATGTCTTCCAGGTGGTGGTTTTGATTGGGCCTTCAGTAATGTTTTAATCAGCATGAGCTGAGATCTTATTTACTGCTTATGACTTTTGAGATCTTTTCATAGCTGTCTTTGCAATTCTGTAATTTAATTTGTCCAAATTGCTAAATGGAATGAATTGGCTGATTGTCTTCATCACAAGGACATTCTCTGATCTTGAAGCGTGTAGTCAGGCTGCTATTTTGGGAATGTGTGAGGCTCTAAAACTAACCTATGTGTAGAGTGGGATCAGACCAGAAACAGGAACATGCACAGTTGCAGCTTTAGGAAAAACTGAATTGAGCTACTATTCACTATTTCATTCACTGTTTTCAAACCACACATAGCAATATTAAGTCTCCTATAAAAGACAGTTGCAAATGCATTTTCTGCAGCCTGTTTGCTAGAAAAGTAACATCCTACGGGGATCAAAGGGCATATAAAATGATTCTGTTGACTTTGTTTTTAATATTCCAGTCTTTGAAACGAGTCACCTGGCTGCAAACAGCTGGCGCTCAGGCAGACACCTGCATGCAGCTTCACACCAAGGTGACACTAGGGAGATGATTGATTTCCCTGGGTCAAAGTCTGTTCCAAATCAGAGAGCAACTCTCACCATCCGGATTCCTGGGCAGTAGCTTGTTCTCGTGGATAAATCCTGCCTATGTTATTGACACTGGGAGTGACTTCAGGCTGAGTAAAACCAGAGGGATACAACTGGTAGATGAGTGAAGGACTCGGTTCCAGGGTTTGCTAGCTTTGAAAGAAGCGGAAGCGTTCCTGGATTTTTCAATTCAAGTAAATGCACAGCATGCCCTTGGAGCTTCACATACTTAACATCTCCCTTTATAGTCGGCTGTGTTTAACACTCAGATCTAGTAGAAGCCACAAAATGTCTTTACACAATGTGGGATATATACACATTGACTGGGAGGTATTAAGTTATAATTTACTTAAAATCCAGGATGGGAGGGAAGGGGGTTGTTAATTCCAACCTTATTCCTAAGCCAATTGCTAAATCATTCAATGGAACTGCGATGACAGAGACATTGTTAGCGTTTTCAGCAGAAATGGCCAGTTCAATATTTTTAATGTCTTATTTGTGGGGAAGGGGGAAGAGATTTAACATTTACATTTTAAATTTTAGATCCATGGATCAGAGTACTATGTCTTTCAATGTTCCCTCACATTGACAAATCTTTTTGGAAAGCCTTTGGCACTGGAAAATTTGAGGGGAAAAAAAAAAAAAAAAACAGCAATTACTTCTATAGCAACATAGCATTTTTCACTTTTTTTTTTCTTTTTCACCAATAAACCTTACAAAAGCTGGCATTTCCTTGTAATAAAAGCTGAGTAACATCGACCCAAACTGTGTGTTGGTTCTAAACAGTGGACCAGATCCTCATCTGCTGCAGACTCTTCTAAAGTTCAGTGGAAAAGCACTGCTTCACCCCGCTGTACTCTCTGCTCCAGTAAAACTAGCAGTATTGATCAGTTCTGTCAACTTCCATCTTTCTTCCAGCTCCAAGCCTCCACCTTTATTATTCTCTTCAGCGTGTGGGAAACCACACAGTAGCAGACTATCTCAATCTTGCTTTTGAGCCAAAATCAACACACCAGAAGGGGAGTTCAATAAGGCTGTACATTCACCGCAGAATGACAGCTAGGATGTCTACATGTGGCTCTTAAAGACCCTATTGACTGATCCATGGAAAGGCTGTGGAGGGCCAGCAGTGGGACTTAGCATATGGACAGACTCCCATTTTCTCCTTAATTTTACTCCCATATTACTTTGTGATGTGTGATGCTTATGCAAAGAAATTGAATTAAAACTGTATGATAAATCTTGAGACCTAGGAATTTAGGGTGAGAACAACTTATTCAGCTTCTACCTCGTTAAAAAAGAACCAATAAAGTGATTGTTACTCAGTGATCTTCATTGGAGTCTATCAAACTGTGGCCCACCACCACAGCTGATTCAACTTTTGCCCTGGCTGCTTTATTTCATGTTTGTACAGAAAACCTTAATTTTAATTAAAAAAATATATATATTCACCGAAAAACATAGTGCATGTACCGGCCTCTCAGATAGTCTTACGTGCTGAATGATGTTATTACATAGAGATTTAGGGCAGCACGCAGCAGGTGAGAGGCACCGCATTTATATTTTAATTAGCTCATGCTAGGAGTTTCTTCAGAGGAAGGTTATCTAACCACTTTAATTACTATTTGTCCACCTACATTATTAAAACCGTACTCATGTCCTTCAGCTTCAAGGACTCTTTATACCTCCTGCAAATGGTATTGCTAAGCTTGCGCAGAAATAACTATTCTCCACAATCAGAAGTGCTAATTTTTTAAATCTATTGAGCACTGATGTTAATTACAGAACTTTAGCAACCAAAAGTAAAAGTTGGAGAAAGTATTATTTAAGACACAAAGTACCCTCCAGAGCTTGTCTGATTTCATTAATTTTTCATTATTTGCAGGCTTCTTAAATACATTTTCAGTTACTGCATTCTTTTTCTGGCCAGAAAATCATGAAATGTCATATTCAGTGAAAAAAATCTGCTGTACTCCTACCCTATTCTGTGCCACACTGATTACGTTAATAAGAATTAATATTTTTGAATAAGTATATACATCTCATTTTCCCTGCAGCAAGAATACATTATAATACTTCAGATGTTTATTTCTTGAAACATTAATATATTGAAAGAGCATGACAAATTTGAAATAAACTGTTGGTATGGGTTTAACTTCTGAGCTCCTTTATTAACATAGGTAGACGCATACTGCAGAGGACCTTCTGTAAAGCTATGGAATAGGAAGACTTACCTAAAAATGCAATAAATTGTCAGAGGATTCCTGGTAATTTTCTTGATTTACTTGTACCCATTTGTTAACGCCAGGGAGGTGCAGGGTAATCCTCATGAGGCTGTTTAACATTCGTTGCTTTATTTGCCTCTGGAGGATTCATGTACCTGCCAGTGCTGGTCTGGACCATGCTGGCAGCTTGACGAACAAAAAGAGGGATTCTGGTAGGAGTATATTTACATTTATGCAGCAAGACACTTATCAGAGTTGACAAGCATGTAATACTGAAGCTGCTGATGCTCCACCTAAAAACACATTTCTACTGCAAAGAAACTGGAACATTAGTGAGATATTAATGTTGTTAACAGTGGATGTGAGCACTTCCACGCTGGAGTAAGTCTCGCTCAAGCAGCCAGTCTCAGTGAACTCAGTTAGGCTGCTTCCCTAGGGGTAGTCCCAAAGCCAGAATTGAATGCTATGTGACACAAAATCCCATTTAAATTTTCATTTTTTTTGGATCTTTCCAGTTCTTATTCAGATGAGTAAAAAAGAATTTGCAATATTTTTTTCCTGATCTTAATTCTAAATCAGCATTTCTTTTCCCTGTTACAGAGTTTCAAAAGAAATAGCTTCAGAATATGCTTCTTATCACTTTTCAATTGGAGAGGGTATAGTTATAACTTGTGAAAACAATGCTTGAACACTTGAATAGTTTTCCAGATCAAAAATAATGGATTCCTGCAGGCATCCTATCCCAGTTTTCTCAGAGTGTGGACTTTATTATTCCAATGTCACTGATCGTGATTGTATTGACACAGCAATCATAAGTCAGAAAACAGTTTTAGGGTGATGACTGAGCCACTGAAAATGATTTTTTTCATGACTAATTTATTTTAGAAAGGGAGACGATGCTATTTATGCCATGTAAATGACTTGAAGAAATAATGCAAATGACATTGGACATTTAAAAACCTATTATAATAATGTAAATCTTGAATAACTTGTAAGAGAGAGTTCTGCAAGATCCAATATTACGCTTGCCATGACTATAAATATTATAACTATCTCCTGATAAATTCTCCCCTCCTTTTTCATAAAACTCATCACACAGAGAAGCAATAATCAGCCACTAAGATGCACTGTACCATATTTAAGTTATTTTGCAGAGCACCAGAATTACTTAATTTGTACCTTTTATAATTATAATTAGTCTAGATTACTGGATTCCTAATGCAATAAAGTCAGCCCCTCTCTACACCTCTGCTTTTGGAGCAGATTGAGAGATGAACAAGCTTTGCCTTATGAGAA
>NW_010577068.1:0-49418 GCF_000705375.1 Tinamus guttatus | reverse complement strand
ATATACATTCTAAGCAATCACAGTGTGTAATGTAAAAATTCCAAGATCGGATGGCTCTGTTATAACATGGAATACTCAGTCTCAAATATTTATTAACTGAAGAAGGTACAGTGATCTGGATCTATGTACAACTAACGTTTGAAATGCTAAGTGATGAATTTTGCCTGGAACATTTCTTAGACTTTTTATGCTCCTTTCTCCAAAGGGCTGACACATTTTATGTCATAATGCATATAGACGTTTGCAGCAGAAGCAGTAAGATTTGAAACAGGCTATTGCAAAAATGTAAGCCAGAAAAACCAAAGGCTTTAACATGCAGCTTTGTTAATACCTTGCTTTGCTTCTCACCAGTTGCTCTAAATGGCTGTGGATTTGGGGAATAGCATGACATTTCTCTGGTAGCATATACATAACTATAAATCTCTCTTTTACATATGAAATGGAGGATAAAGATGAGGAAAATCTGATATATCCCTTTTTAAAATGTTAAAAATCACAATGACTGTGTTTGCTTTTCAATGCCTCACAGAAGGAAACAATATTTGTTAAACTCCTACAAAATATCAGTTAGAGAAAAGGGAAAATCATCTTTGTTTTGCCCTCCTCCTCATCAAAGATTGCAGTGGGAGTAATTTATTCCCAAGCATACCTTTTCACTTACAATAAAAGCCTTCACAAGGTCAAAATATAGATCAAAGCCTCCCCTCACCTGGCTATATTGGAATCTGATTTCTTGCTTTGAATTCCTAAGGTTGGTTCTGTAGCTCCCATTTCCTCCCTCCCTCAAAACCATGAGCAAAGACTTGGTTACACACGTAGAATATAGAGAACCCTGAACACATTCAGCCCCAGGAAAAAGACACAGTGGTGAATTACCTTAAATTCAGTTTCAATGTTGGCTAGTCTGGCCAATTCATTGCTTAGCTCTAAAGCAGTAAGGACAGGATCTTCACTGGACAGAGACAAATAAGCAGCACTGGCTAATCCTTTATAGGCGTTCATTCTTGATCGAGAGTGACTAAAGGAATCTTTCCTCTGTTTCTCAATACATTCATTGCACTTGCAAAAATAGTCATGTGGCCTTTCAATCCGTGCGCCTTTTAAAAGTAAGATGTGGACGATTTCATACTCTTGGCAATGGGCAGCAAGTATGATAGGGGTAATGTCATGGGAGAACCGAGTTCCATCTTCATCATAGGCGTAAAAATCATCATCTCTCAGTTCCTGCTCAAGGGGACTAAGTGTGAGACGCTGTCCTTGTGCAAAGGCTGGGTGGTTCAATATCGCTTCCACAATGCGCACGTATCCTTTACTGATGGCTAACAAAAGTGCATCCCCAACCCGAGCTAGATTCTCCTTTTTAAGGAGGAGTTCCGTCACTTCCAAATGCTCGTTCCCCACTGCCAACTGTAGGGCATTTTGTCCCATGTAATCAACACAGTTGAAGTTCAATGTTTTGGATTCCTCCAGCATTTTTCGCACAACAGGAATGTTGCCATATTCTGCGGAATCCAGAAAGCGTTCCTCTTCTGCAGTCAGGCTGGTGCCTTTCTCATTGAACATATAGGCTGGGCCACGGATGGCCTGCCTCCGGCCCTTCTCCCGAAGGGTTGTGTGCCTTCGATGCATGTTTTTATAGTTGCTGTTCCTCAACCTGCAGAAAACCAGAAAGGATGGCTGGTTAAATGCTTAGAAATTCATAGTCTCACATAACCTGAAGTAATATCTCATTAAAATCTGATCTAGCCAGCTTTACATGATCTGAACCACCTTTTAAAAATCACTTAGGATACCATGGGGAATAAAGAAGAGTTTTGCTTAACAGGCACGTTCTTTTCTGATTTTTGAATTCTTGTGGATTTTGTCAGAGATACTCAGAAGACTGGAGAAAAAAACAGCAGGCAGAAAAAAAAATGCATAAACACCTTGCTTTCCATTGTTGTCTGTTACAACTTCATTATGTAGTATTTAGAAATAGTGTCTACACCATAATATGTCTCCTAATTACTATTACTTGGATTTTATCCTTGAGGACATGAGGAAAACTCAAGAAAGTTGAGGACCATGCATTTCAATAGATTTTCAATCAGGTCCCTAAACTATATTTTAAAAAAAGCACACATACTTTAAATAACTAGGTTTAATGGTATCATTCATGCAGTTAAATTCAACAGTATTGAATCGTGGCTGTGGACATATCTTAGGTGCTATTCATCTGTGAAAGGCAGGGGAGATTCTGATGTTAAATACAACAGGGATAAATGTATTACAAATTCTGCTAAGTTTCAGCTGCTACATAGACACAAGCACATTCACATCTTGTTCTCATGCTACATAATACCATTTTCCTGTTTCCTGATCCAGAACAGTTTAATTAGAGACTGTCTAATTTTCTCATTGAAATATATTTGGCAGCTACTCTAAAGATAAGTACTCAAATCCAGGGGCTACTCTTACAAAACACTGGTGTAACTCCTGATTTGGGCTCATGCCACTTCTAAGCTAGCAGCTTTTGGAGAGCTCCTGCATAAAGACTTGATGATGTATATCTGACCACAAGCAGAAGAACAAAGTATGAATGGATCAGAAAGACTCACTTAGTTTCAGCACTGATCATGAGGGTGCAATACTTTTTCCTCCACCTGGTAGAGACAAATAATTCCTCCCATTCCATCTTCTCTGGAGTCCCCAAAGAAGACTTAAGCCATGTGCAACTGAGCTCACATGAGAACTAGACACTCAGTTGTATGAAATTAACTGAAATCCTAAAACCCTCAGTGTTATTGAAAGATTCATATTTGCATTTATTGACTGTTCCTTCTTGCTCTTTTTTTTTATTATTATTATTACTTTGTTCCTGCAGCATCTCAACAAAGTCATCGTCCTTCTGTGTTAGCCCTTAAGCACAAACCTTCCAAGCCCAAAGAATATACAGCCTGAGTAAAAAAGTAAAAACAATTACCCATTTTTACAAGGCACTTGTACTAAGTCCAGTGACAAGTTCTAAATCACTTGGGTGAAAACTTTAGTAGCCTCTAAGCTGCAGTGGGCACATGTAACAAATAAGCAGGTGCTAATGCTTAGTGGGTGGCAAAGGTTCGTTCTTCGACACTCCATCTGTTCTCCAAGTGAGATTTGACCTTCAGTCAATGAAAAGTTCATGTGTTGTTCTGCAAAAATACTGTGGGAGTTTGAAAATGTTGTCATGAATAACAAGAGGTAAAGGTGCCAAGACACAAATGGAAAAGATACAGTGCCTTGACAGATATGCTCTTAGGACAAGAGTGTAAGGAAAATAGCAAAAAAATCAGAAAACTGTCCCAGAAGGAATAAAATACTCAGAGTTTCATGGCACAGGAATTCTCAAGATACATATACATATATACATCTTTTTAATGCATCCCCTTTTCATTGATCTACAGAAGAAACTCATCCTGAAGAGAGGTTTTTTTTTAATACAAATTTTACAGCAGCTTTTTAGCAGTTACATTAAAACCTAAATAAATAAAGCAATTTTGTGACAGGACAAATTTGAAAGCAAGGTTGAAGTAAGAACCTCTCCACTAAGCTCTAATGGATCCATAGATCATCATAATAATAATATCTCTGCTCAGAGATAGAGTGCTACATGACTCTCAAAACTGATCCATTCCAGTCAGAAGGAAAGTTCAGGAAACAGGCAGAGATTGGAGATGGAAGGATGATGAAGGAGTTATATTAAGTAAATTTGTTCCTAAGTTTGCATGAAGTTTTGTATAAGAGAAAACAATAACAGCTAGAAAACTTGGATCATTAACTTATCTAACACCAAGATGGAGACTAAGTTCTCCAGAGCAGCAGAATGCCTGGGGTAAAACTGGGACCCTTTGAAGTCAGCCACAGAAATCCCATTTATTTCAGTGGAGCCCACATTTTACACGCACACACACAACCTCGCACACTCATGCACTCACACATCGCCCCCAGGAGTTAATTTTCATCTCCCAAGCAGTCTCAGTGAGGTCAACAGGACTAACACATGCTTAAAATTAAATATTTAACCATATGCAAATGCCCTCAACTAAACTAGGGCTCATCTCCTTAGCTATTCAGGGTAGCATTTAAGTTTTAGACCTGTGCTGAAGTTTTACTGAATTCAAGAAAGGACAAAACCTACAGATAAAAACTTTTACTCTGAACCACGGCTTTGTTCTGATACTTATGGTACCAGAAAGGACTTTAAAGCCTTTCTTGGACATTAAATGAGACCTCTAAAAATATTAAGCACCTCAAAAAAAAGAAGTGGTGCCAGCTCAAAGCTATTCTTGAAGGGATCAAGTGGAAACTGATCTAGCTCCAATAATTGCTCAGTGATTGCACCTGAGAGTAGCAGAGATGCGTGGCTAAATATTGTATGGCTATTAATTGAAATCAGGAGGAATTCCGCTTGGCTTTCTGAAGTTCAAAAATAAAATCTTTTTATGTTATTGAAATGTTGTATGGTAAGATATTTGAAAAGTTTATATTTGTTTTTAAATTTAAAGGTAAGTACTAGAAGCTGCCCAGAAATATAGAATATTTCTAGCAGAGAGTATATTAGATATTTTGCTGTAAAATGCCTGGTCTCTAAGCTAAGATTGTAGCATTTTTATTTTTTAGAAAGCTTTTTCTCCTGACCTGTTACCATCTATAAATGAGAATGCAGATAGGTGGAATGGATAATCTTTTACTCATAACCCACTTGCCTCAACACAGTTAAAATAATGTAATATATAATATGATTAAACTATATAAAATTTTACCATTGAGTTCTAAGAGCTCTGCCTGAGAAAGGAGGTTAGAGTTTGCCCCAAGGCTAATTCACACCCATCTGTTGTGTATGTAACAACATGCCAGAACAAGGACCTTCACTTCACTTTCCCCAAATTAGGGAGCATGCAGGTTTCATGTGTTGTTTCTAGCATCATAAAGTGCGTCAGAAAAAGAGGCACGTGAAAATACAACTTCTCTCAAAAAAGCTAATATAAAACAATGTGAAAATTATAAATATTCTGTGGGGATGCCTTGAAAGCATTGACTTAATCTCCACTGCCTGAAGATAAGGGCAACAGCATCCTAATTCGGAGGGCTTCACCTCAGATGAGTTATGACCCTCGGTCTTTTGCATGAGCAGGGAAGATCAGTATCTCAGCCACTGTACTCTATCATCTTTATAGAAAGTAGGAGATGAATAAAAAATTATACTCTTAACTTTGAATAATTTCATGAGAAATGTTCAGCTATCAACTCCTGTTCTGAAAAGAAAGTTATAATTACGTTTGACCTGAACACTGAGTCGTGATAGAGAAGCGGCAGTGCAAAGAGTAATATATGCAGTAGCTGAAGATCTTAGAAATTCAGCCCTTCTTTAATGTCATGACTGTACTCGGTACCTTTTTCTGTTCTTCTTTTCAGTTATGTGCAGGCAATTTTAGAACTAATCATATTTACTGAACTTGTGTAATGTGTCCTCTTAAAAAAAAGTAATTGTAACTTGATTGCATTTATCTTACCATTTTTGTTTAAAGGTACTTTGCATTTAAATGGCTCTATATTTGCATATTTTATTGAGACAGCTAGTGATCAAACTCATCAACTGCAATTAAATATTGTGGTTTTCTAGAAAAGAATGCCAACGTATGCAGTCATCAAAGAGAATATGTTCCGGGAAAAGGAAACCAAAAAAACTCAAGGTTGAGGTACTCTTCCCAGAAATGTGTGTGTCCAGCTGAGGTGGCCACAAATTGATGGACTCTGCTGATGACTGGAGAAGGAAGTGAAGAATTTTGAATCAGAATCTTAAAAGCATATAGGACAGGTTTGAATAATGTCTGCTTGAGCTCTTAAAACATATAAAGTCTGAATATGCACAGAAATATGTATGAACATTAGGTACTGTGGCAAATCTGGAAGTGTCAGGATATATCAATCTTTACATGCCTAAAAGGCTAAACATTGAGCAGGACATTTACAAATGCAGTTTTGGAAGTTGTGTTCTCTGCCAGCTTCCCGGGATTGCTGCCACAATCTGTGGGGAAAGGCTGGCAGGAGGCTCCCTTGAGTCCTTCGGCTGCCCCCTGCATAAGCAGAAGGCACCTGGGCAAAGGAACCTCCTGACTTTGTTGTGTCTACCCTGGGGAAAGTGAAAATCACACTTAACTTCTGCCTTGTTGAAAATGAAATTTAAGTTTCTGAACCATTTTGAATACACTATCCTTGGTTCCTGCAGAGCCTCAGAAACTGTTAGATTATTGCTTTTTACTTTTTGTTTTTCTTTCTACTTACATCAGTATTTCTAAAAAGAATCAAGGCACAAAAGGCTGCAAGATTTCCCAAGGCCTCTTTGGATTTGCCATAGCTTTTATACATCAAATGGACCTTTTTCCTTTTCTTTCTATTAACTCTTCCACATGGAAGACATGATCACCTAAGACATATAATAAAAATGAACAAAAATAAGGAAATAAAACTCTACAAGCAGACACAAATAGACATAAAAACAATTTAAACAGTAAACCAAATTGTTCAGGGCAAAAATAGTAGGACATTGTGCTTTTTGGTTAAGAAAAGGGCAACATATTTTATAGCAGACTGCAGGTCAGAAGCACAGACTGAACACACACTCCACATATTTAATTATCTTGTACTCAATAGGCTATTGTGGCATTCTAAGCACTGGTCAGGCATAAATTACCAGAGCTCTCTGGTACCTACATTTTCTCCACTTTCTTAAATAGCTTTTAAAGAAATCTCATCTTAAGACAAGACATCAACCCTTAATCAAAAAGAAATTTAAGACAAATATTTTACCAGAGTCAATTTTCTGGTGTTTCCTGCTTAGTCTATATGGAGTCTGAATATCATTCAAGATGATAGCTTTCGATTAAGCAACTTATTCTGAAATTTACCATGCTTTCAAGTGAGTAAATACCATCTTACTTAGTCTTATGATGTGCAAGTTACAATTTAAATGATGCTAGCACTGTGGTACGACTGCAACATGAAAAGCTGCATAAATAACCAGGATTAATTAATAGATTTTTTTTCTTTAGTTTACATTGAGGGAGGAGTGCTATGTACTCCAGGCATTCATTCATTTTCAGAGCAGTCTTACAAACCAGTTGCAGGAAGCAATCCCTCCTCCTCATCCCCCAGTCTCACTGGTCAGATAGATAAAAGAAAATGATATTTCAAGGTCAAGTTTTGAAAATGGGCTTCCCTTGTACAAAGAATCAGTGCAAGCAGCAAAGCCACACCTTTCCTTATCCCTGTAAGAAAAGGCTGGGTGAGAAATACTCAGGCAGAAAAAAAAATCTTTCATGTCATTAATCTGATGAACAGATATAGAAGCACACTTCCGTAGTCCTGTTATCATAAGACATGAGTTTGAGGTCATGGCCAATAAAACATTCAGGACAGACCACTACATCTTTATCAGCATCTAGTTTTCAGCTCATCCTCGAGAATAGGAGAACATCTGTAGAAAGACTAGGAGGCAGTTCTCACCACTGCTTTGAAGAAGGAAATGGATTTTTTTTCCACACATGCACACACACACACAAAAACCTTCTGAAAAACCCCTACACTGTTTTCTTGTTGTCTAGGCATCAGCATTTCTTTTCCCATTCAAGGCAGCATCACTCACCAATGAACACGAGCAAGAGAGACTAAAACAATCACCTTGGTTCCTCTATTCAATTATCTGTCATTTTGCACTTATCTATTGTTCCTTCCTCCAATTTCTCTTTACATATAATTCGAAAGATAATCAAAAATCAAAATATTATCATTGAACACATACAAGATATAAAGAAATCAAGACTATTCTTACATTCTCCCCCACTGTCCATTCAATAACTTGCTTGGCCACCCAATGTACTGGCTCTTTTGGGGGAAAAAAACCTGACTTGAAAATCCTTTCTTAAATCTGGCCTTGACAACTAATAGTATTTTATTCTTGCCATGAAGCATTTCAAAAGCAGGTCTTAGACCGTATCCAGAACACAACAGAGGAATACTTGTTCATTCATAAATTTTTACTACTAAAGACGGCAACTAAGAATGTTTTTAATTGCGCAAGCAGGGGGCAGTGTAACGCTGAATTACAATGAACAAATCTATTAAAAAGAGAAAGAAAAAAGCTCTGAAAAGAACCGGAAATCTCCGTTCTTGGTCTATATCATTTTCCCATTTGCTGCACTACTCTTTGCTGATCGCTTTATAGTTATTACAAGAAAAAAAAAAAGAAAAAAGAAAAAAAAAAGAAAACAAGCACAGACAGAGAAGGACTCTTTAAACCCATTAGAACCAGCAAGCACAACAAAGCACGAAGCCGTGTCCCGTATTTACACCTGCCTCTCTGTCTCCCTTTGGCTTGGCCATGCTCCCGTCTCCAGCTCGCACAACCCTTCCAAGAATTCACCCAGGGTACCAGAGCAGACACCCGCGCGGCTCCAGGGCATGTGGCCGCCAGCAACCGCGGAGCCCTTCGAGGAGCAACGCGCTCCGCGGGGGCTCCCGCCGCGAGCTGCTTGCGCTCCCCGCTAGCCCTGACCCCGTCGCGCAGCGAGACCCTCCCAGCCCCGCAGGAAACTTCCCGCGCGCAAGTGGGCACCGGCGCTGGCCGGGGGGCTCCGCGGCTCTTACATGTGCGCGGCGGGGCCGGGCGCTGCTCTAGAGGCGCGGGGCGCGGCGCGGCGCTGCGCGGGGCCCCATGGCGGCGCTGTCCGCGGTGCTGAAGGGCCGCTCAGCGGCGCGGGACGGGGCGGGCGCTGTCCGCGGTGCTGCTGGAGCCGCCGGCGCGGTGGAGGCGGCGCCGCATCCTCATCCCCTCCGCGCGCCCGAGCGAGAGCTGCCGGGGAGCGGCGGAGCTTCGGTGCCCGCAGGAAGAGCCTGCTGCGAGGTTGACATGTGCACTGCGTTGTCCTGCCCGTCTTCCCTCCCTCCCTCCTTCCCTTCCCACACGCCGTTCTCCTCCTCTAGGTGTGGGCTTGGTTCTTCTGGCTGCACCCCCTTCCCGGCCGGAGCTCTCCGAGTGCCCTGCGTCCACTCGAGCGCTGCCCCGAGCAGCGAGGGGGAAGAGGGAGTCCTCACGGAGTAGAGAGGATGTCCAGCGGCGCGAGGGGGCTCAGCCCCTCGCTCACCACGGGTTTGCCTGAGCCAGCAGTGCCGCCCCTCCGCTGGGAGTGGATAGAGCTGCTGCTGCTGCCAGCCTGCCGTGCTCACGCTCACGTTGTTTGTTGCCTTCCCTGGGAAAGCTTGATTCTTGTGGGGTGGCCCAAGGTGGTGGGTGCTTGCGGGGGGTGACAGGGGAGGGAGGAAAAGAAGGAAGCAACATGAGAAAAAGCCTTCAGTGCAACTAATCTCCTCTTGCTTGACAGAGAAGAGCTGCCAGTAGTAGTGCATTCGTTGCACAGGTGCCCCAATGCACCCTTTCCTGCTCCATCCTGAGTGGGAAGTGAAAGTGTCCATCGTGTGACCTCTGCCCTAGCCCTCATCACTCAGGGATGCTCCCACCACACACATCCCTCCAAGCCTATGACCTTCCTTGTCCTTCCCCATCTCCACAGTTATCTTCCCCACGCGCTTGTCCTTACCTGAACAGAGGAAGCTCCACCACCTCATGCACTCTGATGTAATTACCAGACAAACTCAGTTCACCTCACATTGCTGGTCCCCTGAAGTTTATGCCTGAAAAGCAATCCCCTCCTTGGAGAGGGAACAGGGAAGACAGCTTAGAGCTCTCTGAGCTGCGTGCACAAGAGAGTGGCAGGGTGTGGACTTGCCACCAAATTCTCCCTCTCCAGCCCACTCATAGCACTGACTGAAGTGAGGACATTGATTAAGAGATTTTTTTCCATCAGCTTTCAGACATGATGACACTTAGATTTGGGACTGAGGAGACTATTTCATGGAAACTTGTGAAGAAAATTAAAAAGAAATATGGAGCAGGCACTCCGCTGAGACAAGCTCCGTGTGACTTCTCTAGTCACAATAAAAGGGCATCCCCTACTGTGCATTCCCAGAGGTCACTCAGAGACAGCCAGTGCAGGGCTTTCATCTGCCATCCCCAGACTGCTAAGGTGCTTTCAGCAGCCTCAGCCATACTCACAAGACTGAGGAAAGGGGCCTTTTTATAGCTCAGTGAAGGGGTGGAATACATTAACCCATAACTACCAAGAGAGGGACCCATACCTGCAGGATTCATTGCACTCTGGTCTGACTCTGACACTTTTTTTCCTGTACTGACCCCTCCTATTCTCTGAAGTACATTCCCTGTCTTGTCCTGGACATACCTGGGAGAATGATTAGTTGTTTCTTTCAACAAACTGATCACATACTCAGGCCTAAGACCACCTTAGTTCAAATTCAAATAGGAAATATTCACCACACATTTTCAAAGAGATCCTTTATCTAATGATATATTAAATTGCAGCAGTGTCTAGCACTCACACATATCAAGAGAACCTTCTTAGAGAACACACTTCAGAAATTAATCAACAGCTTACCCTCTCCATAAATCTGTAGCTGATAAAATACTGAAAACACTCCCAACAGCAACTAGTTTTGTTAGAAATTAGTTTCACATATGAAACTATACAGTGGAAGGGAAAATTGTTTGTGAAAGAAAAAGGATGGAATGAAGAAATTTATGGTCTGTCATTCTCAGTGGAATGAGGAACATTTCGTATTACCACTGTAATAGGTTTCAGGTAAGGCGTTTCTCAGCCTGAGACAAAGAGTCAAGCTATCTTACACTTGGCCATCTGGGTAAGCCACCTAGCCTGGATTTCGAATATCTCCAAGCTACCATTCTTCTGAATTAACTTTGAATTTTGCTATTCCAAAAGTTTCTATTTACATGAAAAGGGTTAACTCAGAAAATCTATTTCTGCTGTTATGCAGAAGCCTCCTGACTCCAGTCTTACTAACTAAACAATCACACAAAGGATGGCTTCACCCTGCACATGCACAGCATTTCATCTTGTAAACTGAACTAATAAAGAGTTTGCCTCACTGGGGACAAGGTAAAGTGACTTGTCTAAAGGCCCGAGGTACTGTGTTTTTTTTATTATTTTTTCCCCAACTGTATGTTTAAGATTGAAGAAAACACATAGCAATGTTTCCCACCAAACACAAACACACACATACCTTTCTCTGAAGGATTACAAATGTTAAAACAATTAGGCAATTCAAATTGTACTCTCAAGGTTTACTCTTTAAAACTGTTTAATTCATATGAGCTCATTATTTCTTATCCCAAAGGAATGGTTATTGTGTGTGAATACAACATTGCAGAAAGAGAATAGAATGGGAAAGACTTAAAACAAATGTAAATTTCAACTTTTGTTTGCTCAGCTCTAATGTTTCAAATAGCTACTATATATCCCAAAAGAGATTGAAGATTTGAGGGAAAAAAAAGTTTAAATTAAATCCATCAAGAAGACTCAAAAAATCATTGTACAGATTTTTTTTCTTTCATTTTCCTAGTAGTTAATTCAGCAGTAATTCAGCAGAATCCTCACTGCCCTCTCTTAATCATTTCCATTGTTCAGCTCTTTTATTGCTGTCACAACTAATACCAGCCAGAACACAGATGGGAGGTAAGCAGTGATTTGCCTGAAGAATGTTTGTTTCTGCTGATGAACACTACAGATCCCCTGTGTGTCCAGAGACTACTGCTTCATTTAGTTACTACTTGACTCTTCCTCCAAATACATCTGTTCATTAAGCACCAACATTTCAAACTAACCATCACAGCTAAAATAGAAATAATAAAGCAAAAGCATTAACAGTACAAAGCTTGCTAGGCTTCCATCTTGCACATCCTTTTCACACTGTTTCTTTTTCCAAGAAAATAAAGAACATCAATACCTTACTGGTTTATAACACTCGATCAGCTTTTTCCTCTTCTGATTCTCACTTCCAGCCTCTGCTTTGCTCCAACCACCAGCCTACACATCTACTTCTCTACTTCTGTTTCATCTTGCATGGACTGCAGCTGACATGACCAGAAGACTGAAGCTGAGGAGTAAATAAATTAAATTGAACAGAAATCATAACCCTAAAATCTGGATGAAAAAGGAGCAGGCAACTTAAAGGTGGTGAGAATTTAGGGAATTGGGATGACACAAAAAGATGCTGATCTTGATATGGTAATGAAAGGACTAGTAGAAAAGAAGCAAAGAAGTTCTGCTGGGATTTCAACGACACCAAGAAAAAGCGGGAAAGGAAGAAAGGCTCAAACAAACTAGCACTTTTGAACTGCAAGAAACATGGGTAACTAATAGCACGTGTCATCTCCTACCAAGCCCACATTGAACTAGCTATACTACTCATCTTATTACATATAACTAGGCATTAGCACATAGATCTTGTATAATCTGCAGTACTTCAAGGAAATAATTATATAGAGCATGTATTTCTAATTATTTCTGAAATGTTGTCCATCTGAATCAGCCTTAACCTAAGTATGAAATGAAAATATTATTTTACATCTGTATATTGCTTTTGCCATTGCATTTTCATTCTCCAGAACTTTTGGTCATGATGACTGCTTACATGGAATCTATGAATAGTAACCCCACTGGTTGTGCTATTCTCTCATGAAAAAAAAAAAAAGCACTCTCATATTATCATTTCATTTTAATTGCTTACTGTCTGTGAAGCATTATTGTATTCAAAAGGGTTTTATTCACTTTAATGGTATTTTCTATTCTTCTAACTACATTTCCCATTGAGCTACTTTAAGGTAACTTTACTAGGACTAGCATCTTTCTGCTACCAACAGAAGTAAATTTGGTGAAAAGTAAGTGACCCCCTACAGTAAGGAGAGCATCAGGAGAATTAAAGTGATGGGTTGATTTAAGATTTTACTAGCAACAGAACTGGCCTGACTTGTGGCTATTTCTTTTAACTCATTTTATTTCAAGAACAATTTATATGATAATCAGATTCAATGCAATTTTTCCCCATTAAAAGTAAATGATCCTTTCATGTCAAAAAAAAAAAAAGAAGTTTTCTGATAATGAATGGGAGAGATAATGTTTGAATCAGAAGACATTCTGGCATTCAAATAAATGTGCTGAACTTCTTACAGAACTTAATTTCCATTGTAGATTAGAGTCCCAAATACAGAGAAAAGAAATCCAATTATTTATTTACAGCTTCAAAAGCTAGTAAAATTTAAACTGGAAAGGAAGAAATTCTATTCTTGTTTTTTAATAAATACAACACATGTCCTTTTTTGTAATTTTCTTTTAGAAGGTATAACCAGGCTATGTCAAGGTCATATTATAGACAGTGATATTGCTGTATATATTGTGGTACTTATGGCTGCAAAGGGGATTCTACCTATCTACTTTTGATGTTCTTTTTTACAGCACAGGATGTTGTTTGTTCACTATGCAAGACATGATCTGCTGTATATCCTCATTGCTGCTTACAGAAAAGGTATGTGCACATCATATTCAAGTTTTTGATGCAGTTTCCCACTAGACACAGTGATCTTTAACCTCTGCATGCCTCAGACATCACTTTATGAAAAAAATTAAAGTCTAAATTTTCCCGTGTTTGCTTAGATTCTCATTCAATATAAAAATTAAACAGGTGCTTAACTTTAAGCACATGTTCAAACTCATGCTCATCCATTGCACCCCTTTAAGGCAGTATTCAAAGCCACAAATACACACATATGTGACTGAATCATAAGCATGATTTCAGATGCCAGTGCAAAGATTTCCTCTGCATTGGCATTTGTTCTTTGGTCTCTAAATTCCTGGTGATTCTGTAGGTCAGGGTCACATCAGGAGTCTGAAAATAACATTGCACAACTCCATGTTCTACATTTTATTTCTATACGACAGCGGATGGCGAGATGGCCCTGCAGGTTTGTTGAAGTGTTCTGGACAGAAGCGCACGAAAGGCTGTGCCATGACAAAAGTCTTTTTAATCCCTGTACAACAGTCTGCTTGTTTTCCTGAGCTTCATTGCTTTGCTTCTTTACAAACTTCGCTAAGCTAGTGACAGCTTTCCAGAGCCCTTCTAATTTTCTTTATGTTACTTTAATTTTTTAAAGTGGAAAATTATTTTTGCTCTTCTTTTCTGGATATAAACGATTGTTTCCTTTCTCCTTAGGGTACAGATTAGGGATGAATTGCCAGATGGCCACTCTCACACTTGAGCATATATTAATTTAGCTTTGAACACTTCCCATTTCCCTTCTGCATCCTTTCCTTCTGTTGTATTTTCTAATCAGATTTTATGCAACACTTCCTGCATTCTTTCAAAATATGTTAGGTCACAAAGCCCCATGGCCCTTTTTCCCCATGACACCTTATCCTTTTGGATTCCACTCTAATTGCAAAAGTCAGAACATATATTTTTTTCTCACAATGATGTCTCCTGAATCTTTTCTAATACAGTAATATTTAATTGAGATATAAGTGCTAAAGATACATGACAAATTTGGAAGGATTTAGGCAAGCAAAGATCTTCTTAGTGTAAGTAGGAAAAATATAAAACCTAAGAAGCAATACAAGAATTTCCATCTCCTCTTTAAAAATTATATTCTTTCATTGTGTCCAGGTACAATTACTTATCTGTTCTACTATTTTATTTCTCTCTCAAAACTCCTCATTTTTTATAACATTTTGTTCATTTTTTGCTCTTCTGCTCCGTTTACTGTAAATTGGTATAATTTAAAGGAAAATGATTTTATTCTAATTGCACAGTCAATAACTTTTATTTTTGTTAATGCCAAAGAGTCCTCTCAGTGAAATAAAATAACAACCTATGGGAGAGGAACTTCACAAGCTGCAAAATTGCATACAGTTGTGTGATTATTACAAAGAACATTCACAATAATCATTTCGTTTTCTCTTATTTTTATTTCTTTACAAGTATTCAAATGGGCGAGACTATTGACAGGATTCTCCCCTAAAACTTTGCGCATAATAGAGAAAATTGACGTAAAACTAAGACTCAAGATTTCATTTTCATGAGAATTCAAACACAGGATGAACAACAGAAACAAGAGCCCTGTTTTTCATCCTTTGGAGTAAAAATCTCTACTGAATATTGGAGAGGGAAAATTTAAAATAAAAGAGGATACTCTATGAAAGAATCAAAACATAATGGCAGTTTCTGTTTACAGAAATTGTTTCCTTAAAAATCAAAAGAAAAATAGAGAATTATAAGGTTTCAACTATTTTTTACATGAACTTAATTATAGGTCAAAAGAAATGCTCTTGCTTGTATGTAGTAAAATGCTTTATATCTACTTTCCCTATATGATTTTAGAGTATAATGTGTAAATACGAAATCATTTAGAACTAGGGGAAAATAGCTTTTGATGTCATAATGTGCTTTTAAAATGAACTCTTTCTTCAAAACATGTTTTAAAGAAATGGTCATTTTGCAGGAAAATTTTTAATCTGCTTTATGTCTGCATAGCATCCTTTACAGTGCCTAGTGCAAAATATTAGATGAATCCTGTGAATCTTACCACGGCTTTTAAGTATGAATTATTTTGATCATGGAAGGAAACATCCATTTTTATAAGGGAGAAACATTCTCTTATCACTGAAAAAAGTAAATAAAAAGGTATTTTTCATTTCCAAATGCTTCATTGTGGAAAGAAGAAGAAGAAAAAAAAAGGTCTTAGTCTAGAAATGAAAGATTTATTTCAAACTCACATGCCAGAGATTTTTCTGTATTTGGTGTCTACTGCTACTTTGCAGCTAATCAGTGCTAAGTGTTTCCCTCTGGTTCTAGTTCTGGGCACAAATACGCTCTCTGAGTTTTCCATCAAGCAAAATATGTACTGGTTCAGGCCATTCTAAAACACTGGATTTTTGATGATATTTTTGATGATACTTAGGAGATAAACAGAAACTACCAATAGCAGGCCAGTCTCTCATGCTTGCTCCACAGGGAGCTGGAACAATAAGAGATTAGAAAGGGATGATTTAAACCTGCTTTTGTATACCCTAACTTTTGATATTGGCTAATTTAGAGTAACTTAGTACTATAGAGTAATGAAGAGTAAGAGATTGATCTTCCACGAGACGCTCTCAGAGGCTGCAGACCAGAGGGACATAAGTCTAAGTGTCCTGATGGACCTCTAATGCAGAGATCAAGGTCTTGAAAGCCAGCTACACTTCATTATTTCTGCTTTTCACAGAATAAATTAGATAACACTTTGGGATAACTGTTCATCTCTTTCAAACATTTGAAGAAGCCAAGAAACAGAAATGAGATTAATTTGTCTAAAATAAGTTTTTATATGCAAACTTTTGTGCATGGAAACCATACACAATGTAGGACAGATGATGACCCAATTCATTTGGTTTTACTGTGCTAGAATAGTCTTAAGTGAACCTAGGATATAAAATGGAAAACTTTATCCCTTGAAACCAGCATTTCTGTTAAATTACAACTTCAGTACTTGTGAACACAGAAGGCTCAGACTAAATTGGTACACTTTAGCACTAATTCTGTGAACTGCTAGCTTGCAGCTAGCAGGCTCTATGTCCTAAAGCATCCTCTTGTGTGTCCTGGGCCTGAAGGACATCATGTGAAAAAAACTGCACTAAACCTAACCTGTTTTTCTCTCTAGAGCATTACTGTAAACAGTGTTATCACCAGACCAAGCTTGTCTAAAGCACATCCTCTTACAGATGCTGACGTGGTGCCAGTGCTCTTGGAGTTATCAGTTAAAGCAAGCTATCTCAAGGTGAACCTTCTAGCAGTACTCAAAAATCTTTTAATCTCAGGAAAAAAAAATCCAAGAGGCATTTAAGGTATTTCAGAAACAAGAAAGTTGTTAAAAATGTTCTGCAGTACTGTTAGCAACCAATCAAATCAGTTACACTTTGAAATAGCACAATGTGCTCAGCAGTTTTTGAGAGAAAGATCATTCAATGGCCTTTTTCTGGCTTTAATGCAGTGACTATGGTGAAGGATCAGTTCATACACACATCAATGTCTTCCCAGCAAAACATGGAGAAATCTCTTGATCCTGGCAATGGGTTTCAGTATCTGGATTAACAAATTGCAACCTTAATCAGAGCATTTTCCCTGCATTCTCTCATCCAAGCAGGACTGCACCAAGCAAAGTCATGCCCTACAGTACCAATATTACCATATCTATTTCTCTCTCATCCAAAAAACTATGAGAAATTCTATCACATGTTAAGTCAAGAATAGAAAAGCGAACCCAAAGCACATATCGCAGTATGCCACAGAATACTCTCAAGAATAGGAAGCATCAGATTCAGTAAAAGGATTTACTGGACCCTGTTAGCATAACAGTTAAGAAACTATTTTGTACACATCAGGAATATTAATTCTGAAACCTGACAACTCTAAAAGGTTGTGATCCTTAGTACTAATCCACACACTGGTAACACTGGAGTTCTTGCTTGATGCTCAAGTAAATCACAGATAAGGCAGCTATTCAGCATCTATTTAACAACCTGGGGATGAAGCAGTTACATATTGCAGGAATTCCTTCAACATTTGTTCAACAGGGGACCACTGTAATCTAACTAATATTGCTAGACCAAGGCATGAACTGCAGTAAATCAATGTGTATGCCAATTGAGATCAAATAAGTCTCTATTCTGTCGTAGTTACTATGTCTAATGGGCTTTCTGCTTTTTTTTTCTTGTGCCTAGATCACACTTCTTTTGCTGCTTACTATTCTAGAAAATCAGCTTTTTGAATGACCCTTTCAGAGCATTTGAAATGTAAAATGCACTTCATTTAAAAGGCAGTAGCATTTGAGCATCATTGAAACTGCATGTTTTGTTCCATGACGAAAACAAAATGTCACTACTGTCATCTTTGGGAGTCAGAGGAAACAGATCTTTCATTTCATCTTGTCAAGTGCAGCTGTAATTCACTTAAAAATATACTTGACATGCTTCTACTTAGCAAGGAAAGATGCAAGAAAATCAGATTTATGTACAATATAAACAGACCATTCATGCTACCTCATTGCAAGAAAATAGCAAAAACATCACATACCTTTTCAAAAAAATGTTGAAGTTCTCTGAAAAGAGACAACACTTTCACAGTCTTGATTTCCTCATCACATCTTTTGTAATCCGAACTGGATGTGATAACAGGTAGTACTTCATGCTTGTATTCTGTTTTTCAATCTATGTACTAATCAGCTGTGACATTTAACAATTTTATATGAGATGACTGAGCTTTGAGTTTTGACTCCACTGAGTATAGATGGGAAATAAACAAATATTCTGAGAAAAAGCAGCTTTTCACACTAAGGAAAAACAGAAATTTTGTCATTAACTTTCACTGCATGCTGAGTATATGCAATATAGAGTATTACACACTGAGTTTAGAATAGTAATTCATTCCAGAAAACTCGTGCAGTTATGTAATATCACTGCTACATAAGACTGTCTTCGTCCTTCAGAATGAGATGACACTAGCTGAAGGACCCAGAGGAAAGAACATTTTCTTTTATTTTACCTAGACGTTTATTTGAGGAAAAAATGAGACCAATGAAACAGCAGTGAAAAGAAGGTTCCCTCTGTCCCTGCTCTGCTTCCTCTGTTACACTATGGGGCTTGGAGTCAGACACCTGATAAACTGCTCGTTCTTCAGATTCTACCAAAATGACACAAGGAAGTTAGCAAGCTGATCCATACATGGTAAGAATAGAAGATGATGGAAGATGACCTCTTTTATTGAACCCCTAGGTCACGCTGATGACCTGACACGATCTGTACATTAGTTTGCCAGTGCAAATTTCTGAAATGCAAAAATTTCAAGAAATCATAATTACTGATTTTAGGTAACCTAGGCTTTCTTCTTCTAACTCTTTTTGTTATAAATGAGCCTTCCCATTACACCCCACATGATAATTTGTTCCCAGAATCAAAGCTACAAGCTCAAGAAGTGAGATTTGTGGGTTTGCATGCATTCCATACTGAAGTACACTTAAGAGGCTTACGCAACTATAAATCTCTGCTATCTAAAAGTATTCACTGAAAAAATCATCTAGATCTAATTACTGTAGATTCTGCGCTTGTATTTAGCAACAGGCATTTATTAATTAGCAGGTTTGCATTGCTTAATAAATAATATTTGGTTGTATTACCATGGTCCCATGGTAATTACTGAAATAAAGAGTATTAAGTAGAAAGTCCTCTTTCCAGTGATCATTTAAACAAACAGGCAGGTCACATTTTCCCAGTCTTTACAAGGCCTCTCTGTGTTTTCACTGAAACCAGTGGAGGCTTTGTGATGAAGTCCCCTAGAATCAGTAAACTTTCATATTAACCCAGATTTTTTTTTTTAATCTTCCTACAAACAGGAAGCAACAGAACACAGATTGATCTAACACTATGAAGTAGCTTTCAGTTTAGTAGGTCCTAATGTGCCCAGCATGCGAAGATAAGCCAGTACTTTTCAGGAGAAACAAAGCAGACCTGTCTCATCCTCACAGAACAGAGCTGAAGCAATGCTCAGCAAACAGCACCAACCATGTTAGCAACATCAGTGAAAGAAAGCTGATGCCATCAGCAGTTCAATTCGGATGAGGCAAGTGGGACACATCTCAGATCAGAAATGTGATTTTCTAAAGAAATAGCAGCATATGCATACAATTCTGCATGTAAATTTAAGCAGATTTTATGTGCAACGTGTTCTCAAAAATCTTAAGGTTTGCTTGCACACGAAACACAATCTGTTTTGCAAGTATGAGTTAGGAGCAAATGTTGATTCCAGATCATATTTTCCAGTCTCAACGGCAAGCTGCACTCGGTCTGCTCTTTTACAGAGCATAGAGCTGCAAGTGGTGCAGAAAATCATCATCAGATTTTGGGAGAGCCTTTACTGTACTAAGGCAAAGTCTGTGACTGAAATAATAAATAAAGCAATGAACTATAACATTAAATAAATCATCTTTCCCTGATTAATTTTATTTTTATATTTATTTTTTTCTTAAAGCAGCAGAAAAAGAATACTGTCTAGGTATTTCCTATGTGCATTCAGTCCACAACAGCTTTTGAAAACCAGGTAAAAAGACCTTATCTTCCCAAAACACAGGTAGACACTCCTGTCAATAAAAAGTGATTCATGGAAGTCGTTCGTCTTTTAGAGTTCTTTGAGAAACTTGGAAGGGCAAAAGGCGTATCTTAGAGAGATTTGTCAAGGAGATAAGGAGAGAGGAGAAAAATCTTTCTTTTTCAAAGCTCTAATGGAAACCTAACATCATTTCCTTAGCCAGTTCAGAATTTTAAGAGAATACTCGAGGGATCATGTGTAGGTTTTATCTGTCGGTTGCAGTACGTATAGTACGTACATAAGAAACCCAGGGGAGTATTTAGTGCTATCTCTAGTTCAGTGGCACCAGAATATGACCAAAGGTCTAAAATAAACCTAAACCCAGCAGACAGAAAGACCACTGAGTTTACAGGGCTTCCCTTGGGTCCTATTATCCAGTGTTCATTCAGACAGTGTGAATGATGTCCCTCCTAAGGCTTTTCAGTCTACCTTTTTCTCTTATTAAAAAAAAAGAAAAAGAAAAAAGATGCTCAGGAGTTAACTGGAGAAAGACTTATGGATCCTGATTCACTTTTCTGAACTTCTCTTTTTCTTCATTTTTTCTTGATTATTTTTAAAGACACTAACAACAGTGGAAGTACTTACTACTTTCTCTCCTAAGAGTTTCCTATAGAAGTCTTCAGAAAGTAATAAAAATTATCCATAAGATCAGTTCTTCCAGAAGGCTGGTATCCCATACACACAAACTCAGAGAGAAAGGGAGAAAACCAGAGCAAGCAGGTGATATTTTTTTGAGTGAGACCACATAAAGCTGCCTAGATAATCCCATCCCATCAAGGAGCAGAAGGGCTGTACCTCCTGGGTACTTACTGGTGCTTCTCCCACATCCCAGCCTGCTCCACATGTCAGAAATTGGTTCTGTCCTGACTCTCCAGGAAAGCGCAAAATAAGGATGTGAACCTTCTTTATCCCATCCCACAGAAAATTCTCCTGCTTTCACTCTCCTTGTCTTCAGCAAGCTCTTTGCTAGAATAATCTGCACTGTCAATCTCTTTATCAATTCTTTGTAAATGCTTGTTCATTTAGATCTACTTTAAAAGGTCAAGATACAATTGAGGGTCCTGCTGGGACTTGCACCAGGAAAACACAGAATATTTTCAGAATGATACTTCCTTCAGGAAGATGGAGCATTTCTGCTCCATCTTGTGTAATTTGTTCAGTCAGAGGTCACTGCGGCAACTTCATGTTTTCACATTTCTTTTAGCATTTAGAATGTCAGTCTGGTGTTTGCTTCTGCTTCTTCAGTCTGCAGCTTTAAATACAAGAGGGTGAGGACCTCTTGTCCCTTCTGACTTTGGATACTGAAATAAACAAGGAAGATTACACTTTTTTTTTTTTTTGCTGCCGAGGCTATAAAACATTGTTGTATCCTTTTGGATCCATTAGCATGAGCATAGCTACAAAGTCTGTCTTTTAAGCAGAAATTCTGAGTAAACCTGCAATGTTGCCAGCTTGCCTGAAGCTGCCAGCTTCATGTTCCTGTCCACCAATGGGAGTCCAAAATATATCTACAACATTATTGACTCCCGAAACTAAAATCTGCATTCTTCAGTACATTCTCTATTGAGCAGAGAACCAGTTCTCCAACTATAGAAGAGTGTCCTTCTGTAGATAAGGTGTCCCTCCATCCCAGTGTCCCTGTGCACGTGCCTAGGAAAACAACGATGCTGCTATGGAATCATCTCTAAGCTAAGGTCTATGTTTCCCTGGGACTGATCCTCTGTAGAGAGATAAGAATCAAACATCAAACATTGATTATCATTTTTAAATGGTTTGCTAAAATGACCAGAAAGCAAAACCATCCTTGGAATATTTTTGCAAAACTTAAGGGAAGGATACAGCTGCAGCCCCTTGTAAGCCTAATGGGAGAGAAAAAAAAAAAAAAAAAAGTAGATGAATTGAAGAGTGGATAATTATGTGTTGCCTAAGAAAAATAAAACTGTTCCCTCTTTCAGCTTATTTTGTTTTGAACTTAAGTGCTGTTGGTGAATTTCTGTCTATGCTAAATGATTGGAGCAGAGAGAAGTGGTTAGAAGAAGCTGCGGAAGTCTGCACACAAGAGCCAGAAACTCTAAATGAATTTGACTTTTTCATCTCGAATCATGGGAACCTTGAAGAAGGTGAAGTAATTAAATAAAAGAGAAAACAGCATTACTAAAAGAGAGATTTACAATGTTATACATGAATCTATGAATTTCTGTTCTTTAAAAGAAAACATTAACTCTTTAAAGGAGGTCAGGGGAAGAAACCTGCTGTTTCCTTAACATGATTCAAATAATATTTCAATCACAGAGGAAACAATAAATCAACAGCAGTAGATACTCAGAGAGATGAGGCCAAACTGCAGGAAGTTTCTTAATGGCACTTGAAACTAAAAGAGAAAAAAGGTACCCTTCGAAATGACCCTTTGAACACATACATCCTCTTAAACAGCCTCTATAGTGACAGGAAGATTTTTCTAGGACAAGTTCAGTGGTCAGATCTTGAGGCTGAAGTGTACAAGCCAGAGAGTGTTTCAGTGCAGACAGACACTAGCTGGCTCCAGGTATGAAAACCCCAAGGCAGCTCAGGGCAAAAATTCATATAAATAGTTCAGCATCAGCTTGGATGAAAAAAAAAAAAAAAATTTTTGGCTGAAGAAAAATGAACCAAGCTACATCCAGCTAAGAGAGACTAGTCAAAATAGCTATGCAATTAATTAAATATTTCAACAAGCATTACTAAGTTCATTTGAGGTAGCATATTTTGCATTACAAAAGATTGCCTATAATAGACAATACCTAATATATGAGGGAAGCTAAACAAATGTCTTATAAAACCATAAGAAACGACTACCAAACGTTTTATTCTTTTCAAGACCCATTTCAGCAAGGTCCACTGTTTTCCTCGGTCTCATCAGAGGAACTGTCTTCAAGATCTATTCATTGGTTGGAGTAAAGAGAGTTTTACTGTATTTACAATTCTAAGGCGAGCCTATTTTCATAAATACTTGACTTGCCTGTTTAGAGGTTTGACATTTCATTGACAGCCCTACAAGTTAGGTTATGCAGATGGAACAGACGTTGCCATTTTTAGGAGTAATTAGCATTTCATTTCCTTTCAGACAATTTCCCCATCACGTTAAGCACCATCAGGGCAACGGGAAAGTTCGAAAGAACACTTTGGCGCTGTTTTGTGCTATTAAAGAAAAAACTCTTAGCATCCCCTTCCAAAATTAGAGGGGATTTTTGTGTCTGTGTGTGGCAAAAATGCTCATAGAATGGCAAAAGATGATCAACATATGATAGTAATTTCCAAGGCTTTCCCTGGCAAGATTTATCTATGATTTGCCACCAACAACAGTCTCTACTTTAATAGACCTTGTGTGTCATTTATGCTATACTTGCCTCCCACCCATCTTCTGCAAAGCATGAGTAATATTCCTTTTGCTGTTCTCTTCAGCGGCAGCAGAAAGGTTTCCCAACAGCATGTGTGCCATGTGTCAGCCCAATTGTGAAGATAAATACATCCAAAAAAAAAAAAAAAGCCAATCCATTTAGGGTCTGTGATACTTGCATTTAATGCTCAATAAAGGTGCACTGCATTACAGTGGAAACATAGGATCCTTGCAAGGTCCCAGTAGCTGAAGTGAGTCATAATACAAAAGTCAACAGCATTTAACAGATCTATCTACCAGATGTGCTAAAATAAGGTTCTAGAAAGTCCTTGTTTAACCTTGTTGGTCCTTTACAAAATAACTTACCCTACTGAAAAGGAAAAACAATATTTATGGCCTCTAAACATTTTATTTTTCCTTCTAATCACATTAAGCATTTTGCAATTTAGATTTTCTGATAATGACTTCGTTAGAAGAGAGAGTGGAATATTATCCTTCCCCTTGCAAACAGAAATTTCTACATTTGACAAGAGCATACTTCTCATACTATAGATAGTGTGGTCGGAAAGATTCTGCAAGACTGACTACTTACGGCCAGTTAGGTAGTTTTAAATACTTGCTTGTAGAACAACCATTTGCTTGCTACTTTAATAAATAATATCAAATGATCAACAAACAATATTATGTGTGCCAAGCCATCAATGAAAATAAATTTTAAAGAGACAATTTATTAATACTTAAGAAGCATGAGTTCTTGCATTCCAATTGTTAACCAAGCTAGAAGTATTATTTTAAGTTGAAAAATGAAGTGTGAAAGATTCTAACAGCAGGGTTTCAGTTTTCATGTGGATCTGCTGTACACAATAGGATTGTACTTGTGAAAGAAATTGCCTGTAGGATCATGGCTTTGGTGCTAGATACATGCTTGATTACTCATATAAGTAGTCCTTAGGCAGAAGTACAAAAATCAAAGGGCTTTCATATGTACCTGCTACCTTCAAATGAATAGCTAAATCCAACTTATTTCAAAGGGAGATAGACTGAGCCTAAAAGCGGCAGCAATAAAACCAGAGGCATCGGGTAAGTGTTCCTATTTATTGAAAGAGTAAAAAAAGATTAATTTTCTCTATAATGACATCCACACGTGAGCATACATTTCTACTATTGCAGTCCAATAAAAGTAAATGAAACTGTGTTAAAATTGATGGCTTCTTCTAAAGCTTTTGCTTGTGAGAGAGATAACAGTCACAAATGAGCCTATGGAATGAATCAAACTATAGGTGCACTTCACATCATTTACAGATACTGGTACCCGTATAGGAACAAACTGTACAAAAGTAATTGGAGAGAAACAAAGACAGTAAAATTAACACTAGAAAGTAAGCTTGAATTCTCTTATTTGGTCTTCCTGGGTGTTAAAGGATTAGGAATGATAACCTAATGACAGCTCCAAAGGAAAGTGGGGAAAAAGAAGTCTCTCCTGTAGGAAAAAAACACTGACAAATCTCTGTCAGCTGTATATACCAAATGGATTTTTAAATTGGGCTGCTGCTTTGTGCTGAGCTGCCAGATGAGTCACAGATAGATGGAAGAGTTTGCAGTGCAGCAGACATGAAAACTGTTCCTTATTATAAACCAATATAGGAAAATGCACAGAAACCTATATTTAAAGACAGCCACACAAGAGAGTTTAATGACAGAACCTAAGATGTTCTGCAATCTCACCTTGGCCTGCCTAGGCAGAGATATTTCCGCTTTCCCCGCAGCATCACAGGGAAGCTATTTTTCAGTATTCTCTATTTCAGTTGCTTTTCAACTTTTACCCTGAAAGACAAGAACTTTAGGACAAGATAGACCACTATCCCATGCAAGACTTACAACAAGTTATGAAACTTGCATAGACTTTGGCATTGCCTTAAGGCATTTCTTAAACTTCATTCCTTGACATTGTATTCCAAAGCTCTTAAAACAGAAGTCAGCACAAATTCTTCAAAAGAGGAAAAAAAAAAATCTCCAAACTTTTTATCCTATTTGGTCCAGTCAGCCATTAATTGACTCCATAAAAAGAGATGAAATTCAAGATCTAATCAACTAGCAACAGATGCCAAACTTTAAAAAGCCAGGTTTTCACTCTAGTCTTTAATTCAAGTCCACCATAACATGTGAGTTTAATAGGTAAGTGACAGCAGGGATTTTTATCCACTGCAAGCACTAGGCACAGAAAGGGAGCAGCAAAGTGGACTCAGCCAATGCCTCTTTCAGCTCTTTGCCAGAAAGCAGAGGTGGCCTCTGGAGCCACACTGCAGCTTGGGACAAGGGCATTGACCATGCCTTTGGAGGCAGCCCTATGTGCCTACCAAAGTCCTCCTTAACATGCAGTCAGGGTGTCCTTCTGAAGAGCATCACTCTCACCCCAGAGATCAATCTCCCAGCTACTCATTTCTGACAGCATATTTCCACCAGGCATACAATATTTAGGAAAACTAGCGCACAAGACTGCTGTTCCTCATTTTGGAGGTGAAGTAAAAAAAGAACAAAAGTCAGATCTTCCTCTTCTGTTATTGCAACAGTGAGAAGTTTAAGCTTTTAAGATGGGATTCATCTATCAGATGCAGATATCATAAACAGTCAATTTATCCCTAATTAAAGGTGATGGTGATGGTTTCCATCTCAGCACAGGATCAGCCACATGTCAGAGGTGCCCATTTTTCCCCTGTAACTAATTGATCTGGAACTTTTCAGCTCGGCTCCTGTTTGGGCATGTGAATGTCTCTGAGATGCAAAGACAGGCGTAAGAGCCAGAGGACTTTGGCTGGAGGGATGTACTTGGTTAAGCCTACAGGAAAGCAGAGACTTGACTCCAGACCTCAGTAATTCAGGACATCCAGTTCCAACAATCTGTCTTCAATACTTGGCTCAGTAAAATGGCCCGTGCAGTGCTCAGGAGGAGCAGCTGTCAGTGGAAGAGCCAAGGCCTGATGGAGACTCTGGAAAACGGATAAAAGATCAGAGCTGCTGCTTGCTACTTCTGCCAGCCCACTGTTGAGGTTCCAGACATGCAGAGAAAAAAAACCAAGATCTTCAACATGCAAACATTTTAAAACCTTAAAGTGAGGCAGATACCATCAGTTTTACTCTTATTTTTGGAGGGACTTGCTCCCAGTGTAGTACTTGACCTAGAGGAAAGGACTGGGCCTCTGCCTTCCTTTCTGTCTTCCTGCTACAGTGTCAACAATCAGAAGCAAATGGACAAGGTGTTTAAATCTATGTCTGAAATTACCTTAGAGATATTCACTGAGCTACAAGGGCACTAGTTATGCTTTAATCAAATAAGACTAGCCTTATGACAGTTTTCAATAAACCCTTCAAATTTAGAAATACAGCAGCATTCATTTACCCTTTCAAGACTCCTGAAACAGAAGAAATAACGTCAAGGCTACTGTAATAGTTGTATAAAAACAAGAGCGAGCTCAATTTCAGCTCAAACTGAAATTAGTAGTCAAGTCAAAACACAAATATGCCTGCAGTGCCAAAACACAGTCTTTTCTCTAAATAGTTAATTATCTTGCTTTTCATATTAAGAACCAAGCACTAACTCAATACAATAAAGCAAAGCATCTCACAGTAAATTACTTGCAAGTGGAAAAGAATCTGATCCAAAGTTTTCTTCTACCCAACACAAGTTAATAAATGAAACAGCTACAAAAAGCAATAAAGGGAAAATATTTCTAATTTATGCATTGTTACAAAAGTTATATCCATCAAGTTTCACTTGGGAAATGGATTGTATTAATAGAATCCCTTTAAATATAGCCAAGAAGGAAATTAAAACTGGCTTAAAATAGAAATTGAAACCCTCAGTATAACGATGAAAAATAGATTGCTGAACTACAGTATCCAGAGCCAAAAAAAAAAAAAATCTAAGTCCCTATGAACTCATTGAAACAGCACTTCACCCAAGCCATTTTATAAATTTAGAAGAACAGCTCCATCCACAAATATAACTTCTCCACAGCACTATGTAGTCTCTTCTACGTATTTCTGAGCTTTGAAAATGTCACACACATAGCTTTGTTTAAGGAATAATTATTGTACTACTACTACCTATTAATTTAAATATTTGTGGTGCTTGAGTTACAGGACAAGAAGCAGCACATCAGATTACAACCTGAGTCTAGCAGAGGTAGAAATAATAGTCAGAAGCTTCACACTAGCTCTCATAAACTCTGCTACCAGGGCTTGCCCTTTCCAAGGCCGGCAAAGCTTTCAGGTACTGAACATTTTGAAATGCAGAGTATGAGCCCTCAGCAACAACTGCTTCACTGAACAGATCTGCCTTCGTGGACCTCATGCTTGCTGAGGTAGACACATACTCATTCCTAAGCTGGAGGCAAAGGACTTTTTTTCACTGTGAAAAAGAGACTATCCAGTTTTCATCACTTCTCTCACACCATGAGGTTCTTGCAGCAAGGTTTTGGGGAGGTGTGTTCTATATTAAGAGAAAGAGACATCGCTGGAGTGACTTGTAGGTGATAGTTTGAATAGCTTTGCAGTTAACACTATCTAGGGCATATATGCCCTGCATAAGTGAAAAGAGGACAGCCAAGAAAATTAAAGAAAGGAAAAGGAAATGGAATAGGAGAAAGAAGGAAGAGAACAGGAGAATGAGAGAATGTAAGAACTAGAAGAGAGATGTTATCCACATGTCTGCATTTCATATACACAAGCTGAAGTCAGCTAAAAGTAAGAAATTTAAAATAACTTTTAGGCTATGTCCTTAAAACAGTTAGGAAGATGTGTTTTTCTAATCAACAACCAAGACATCACACAGCACATTTGAACTAGCACAGTAATAGGCAGGAAGTTGATTCAGTATCCAAGAACAGAATAATTTAGAGAGCTAATCATTGCTTTTCTTCCCTAACATGGAAGTCCATAAGTCCATAGGAAGAGTCCTTGCAGAAGTACCTCACCCAGCTTCAAATCAGAGCCTCTGAGCCACTATAGCGTTAGACTCATGTCCAGCTGTACCTTCTGGGCAACTATCTGCAGCTTCTTCTGGGAAAGCTCTATCCTGGTCTTTTTTCTCTTCACCTACTCCACCAAATCCAGACATCACCTCACATAGCTGCCTCTCTACTGCATTTTTTCACATGCCCATAAAACTGTTATAGATTTTTTTCTCCCTTTTTTTCTTTTTTCTTTTCAATCATCCCTTTCAAAACAAGCTAAAAAAAAATTGATAATCTTCCCAAAGTCTCCAATTTTGTATTGCTGTAAACAATAGTCATCCAACTCAATATCCCAGGTTACACCTCCAATCCTCCTTCTAGGTCACAGAGCTTGTTCTACATGTCCTCTCCAAAGTAAAGCTTTTCTTAGTCATTGCTGAGGCCGAAGTTCTTTCTCAAGTTCTTATCCCTTGATTACCAATATTTTTTTTCTCTATCTATTCTGAATTCTAATGCTAAGACCATTTTCTTTCTGTCTGGTGGCCACGACATCTATATTTTCACATGTTATACTACCTTCCTCCCTTTAAACTCTACTAAACATAAACCCTTCCATGTTCCTTCACGGTCCAACTCACCTATGCAGCACTGAGCAGATAACACAACTCCAAACAGTCCATAAGCCCTCATTTCACCATCTGAGCATCCAATTTAAGAGGTATCTTCTTACCATATTGCATCCTCATCCATTTTCCCAATAATCTGCCAGACTATCTTGTTATTTTTCTCCAAAAGCTTTTTTTTTTTTCTCCACCATGAACTTTTCAAGAAGCCTTAACAATATTAGGTCTATTGGTGAGCAAAGATGACTCCCTACCATGAGGACGAATATATTGTTATCTTGTTTTCTCTCATCTGTCTGCAAATATTCACCTTAACCAGCTCTGATGTCCTTAAACTGTAACCTTTTTGCAGCAGGTGCTGCCTTTTCATGTTCAAGAGGGCCACAGAGCTGTGCTTTTTAGCAGCTCTTTCTCTTCCCAAAAGAGTCAATTAAGTTCACAGTATGTCAATATGCTGACTTTAGTTGCTCTCATTAGAAAAGGGAACATAAAAGCTTCAAAGATTTTCGTTATTGAGGATTACAGAATCAGAACTTCTGCTTAAGTTGTAAATACAAGGAATGATGTTGGGGAAACACAGCTTAGAACTGAGAGACAAGAAATGTTCTTTTACAAGTAACTCTTGACTACCAAATCTAGGGGCTGCTTTGTCTACCCCAGAATACATGCAGATGGGAAATACAGGTCGCGTATCATCTGAAAAGTTATACTTTTATGCACGTACAGCTTTTCTTGTTTCATTTCCTGTAGTGTACAATTAACACTTCAAACTAGATAAAGCATTACCATTTCGATAAAAGGCTAGATCAAATGCATAAAATATGTATTTTAATTCTAAGTTTTGTTCAAGTTATGTTTTTATTCATGACTTCCTTTTAATTACTTCTGATTGCTGGACCAATAAGATATCATGTATCAATCCCTAGAGTTTACTCACTGGAAATCTGAGTGTGTATCTCAAAAAGCAAAGAGCTGAACGAACCCACATTTGTTATACTGTAAGCTGAAGAGCAACACTTTTTGTTAAAAAAAGTTGAACTTCACACAGAAGCAATATTTTTGCTCCTTCTCAGAGTTCACATCCCTGCAAACTCACATGATGCTCTTATCACCATTGAGTGTAGGCTATAGAGTTAAGTCAGTGAACCATAGTTGTGGGTGCTGCATAATCACAAAAAATAAAAATAAAAACCACACCACTTTAATGCAATCCAACTCTCTAGTGGGGCCATTTGTGAGCGAGCATCCCAGCTCCTTAAAAACCTCAGAGTGCTTAATCACTGTTACTTTCCAATAATTAGTAGGAGCATTACTTAATTAAGAGTTTTTTTAAGTGATAAGGAAAACTTTTGCTTCAACTCCCGAGGTCTAGTTAGAAGTTTGATTGTTTGATTTCACACAGTAGAAGCTTTTTTGTTTGTTTTTTTGCTTTTTTTAAAGACTGAGCTCCTGCCTCAAAATCAAGCAGGTCCAGCACACTGTTATGAAAATGAACACTCTAAAGTATTTGTGTGGAGAGGAAATTTTAAAAACATTTCTTTTTCTGCAACTGCTCTCCTACACCCCTTTATCTACACCCCCAGAGAAGACAGTTCAACAGCAATAGGACTCCCTTGACAACTAGTAATGCACTCCTGCCAGATGAGTGAAAATTTAGAAAGGAACCAGTTCATATTCAAACAGCTTTGACAGACTGCATCTGGAATTACACTATCCAGGCCAAACAACTGGATTGTTCATTAAAATCATCTGATTGCAATGCACTTATCTTTGTGCTCACAACAAAAGAGAGACAGAGAATGAAGAGATGCTTTTTTCAATCCTTTGTACGATAATCTCTTTCTATTAGGCTCTAACTGTTGGGCAGAGATTTTGCCATGATTGGTTTCTTTGATGTGTATTTCTATTGCTTTTCATCTGAAAGGAGAAGGTGGCTAAAAATTAGGTGAATTGTTCATTAAATAGCCACCTCTGCTTCGAGAGAAGGTTATTTTGCCTTTGGATTCTTTCATACCGTGTTAGCGATGTCTTTCCTTCCAGATGCTTTGTACATAAAAGGCAAGCTCTTGGAGAAAAATTTGGAAAATAATGCCTCTCTCCTCTTCCTTTACATAGCAGTAATTTAGAAGATAACTGGTTTGAAGATAAAGTTGATTTTTGATGACAAAAGACCTATTGCTTAAAACAGGATGATGGCACTTTTAGCACATGATTGACATGGAAAAAATTGTCCAGCAATAGAAATGGCCAGATTGGCTGGTGAAGACTTGCAACAATGAGAAGCAAAGTAACAATAATAAGTCAACGTGACTCCATCAAAATATTATGAGATAGAAATACAAACAAAATACAGTTCTATTTAATTCAAAATATTGAGGCACTTAGATATAGCAGGAATATAGGTCATTCCATGTGAAATAATGTCCTAAATACATATTCATACATATATATATATATATATATATCTCACTTCATACCTCACGCATCCTTAGCTTGTTTGTAGTGCAGAAATTCCTGATTATGGGAGCATGAGCCATGTGGACTGCATGGTGTTCTTTTTTTTTTTTTTTTTTCCCCCCTTCCCTTTCTTCCAATACTCTTAAATATGGCCAAGTTTTCTTCTTTTTATGAAAAAAAAAAGGAGGGGGAGAAGATAGAAGATCAAATATATAACAAATGTGAAATATCAGTACTTACAGTCACATAGCAAAGGAGTAGAAAAATGATATGCAACCAAATTCTTTGCCTTAAAGGAAAGAACATATGCCAGCTTTTTTATTATTATTATTCTGCAGTACTTTTCACCGACTATGAACACATTGCACAAAGAAGATGCAGTAACCCAAATGCATAACCCAAACCTCCAAAATCACCACTGGCGTTAAATAGGCAGTCAGCAACATGCAGGTTTATAGCTGAACACAACAGACCTTCAGTAGGTTTTCTAAGCACTAAAAAGCACTCCTAAAAAGGCACTAGGAATTGAACATTTAGTCCTTATTCATATAAGTCATCATATTAGCAGCAATAACAACATAGATATGAGAAAGGCCACCCAGAAAAAGCTCTTAACTATACAGGGGCAAGGCATTTGAATGAACCTCATTAATTATCATTCTGGTTCCACTACTTGGCTGTTCTTGTCCTCAAAGTGATTTTGCTTCTTTGTCTGGGCAGAGAGGATGTACACAACATCTAACTTCTTACCACAGCCTTGATTGCCAGAAAGATGTTTCATATATATACATATATTTATTAAAAAAAAAAAGCATCAAAAGAAAGGGCAGCAAGGCTTTATGCATTCTAGTATTGCTGCAAGCTGTAAGCTTAGGAAAAGCAGCAATGGCACCAGCTACACAGCCATGTTCAGCTGCTACCTGGAATAAGCACTGGGGACAGGGTAGGTAAATAAAGGTAACAATAGTGTAATGATGAGCAAAACTGACACTGAAGAACCAGTTTATTATAGGGAGAGAAAGGTTTCACAGATACATTGTCCCCCTAGCCTAAATGCAGAGACTACCAGACAAGAGAAAGGATATAGTAAATGGAACTTAGAGTGCAAAAGAGATTGCTGCATCTTGCCAGACTAAGGTGGGAGGTTGTAGAGAAGTACTGAGTAAAAGAGACAGGAAAGAGGTGAAAAATAAACCAAAGAAATGAGATTTGGTCATGAGTTATTAGTGAAAATAAACTGTACAGGGGACTTGGGAAATGTCACTTCAAGAAGAGTTTGGGTGAAGTGCAGTAGCATATTCATTTACAATTACATGCAAAATAAAGAGCCTGCAACATGCTGCCTCGGGGGCCGCTTGACCACTTTTTGCTTTTTCCTATAATAAATATGTCATTGCCCAACCTCACAACACATTTCACAAGAAAGCTTGCTGAGGAATATCTTCACTTTAGGAGATAAAGTTACCTAGTATTTTTGCTGAAGTTCTATCTGTAGTCTATTCCCTGGAGTGTTGGGGTAATTGGAAAGGCCTGAAGAACAGCAGCTCAACTGTTGTCCTGTCAGCCCAGAGCCACCCACCAGACTGAAGTCCTCCGGCAGCCTGTTCCTTAGAGGTGACACAAGTTCAGACTTTCATTCATAGATCTATCCTTTGGTAGTGCAGTTTCAAAGTCAATCTATGACAGCTCTGTCCTGAAGACATCAGCTGAACAACGAGTTGAAGTCAATGCTGGGACAGTCTCCTGAAGTACTGCTCTCTTTCTATCAACATCCTCTTCTCCAGAGCTGAGTGTAGCTGACTGCTGCTCCACATATACTTCTATTTAACTCCTGGGGACATCTGGAGAGCACAGCTGTTGTGGAAGACATATACAGCTGGGATTCAGCTGCATATCAGGGCAAGGGAGTCCCTTGAGGTCTCAGATTTATGCCAAGAAGTAGAATAGGAAGGACAAAACTCATGAGAGTCCATATGCCAGGGCAACAAGGGACCAGTAGAACAGCTGTTTTTCATGTTTTTCTGGGATATCCCAGTACTGCTCTCACTCCTTCCTTTCAAACAGCTGATACCGATGGAGCATCAGGGAGGCCACAGCTGCCTTCATCTAGAGGTGCTGTGGGTAACTAATAGACTTAGCTTTGACTCACCTTTTCTCTGTCCAAGGTTTGTTGGTCATCTTGTTCTGATTGTCCTTTTTTCCAGCTGTTTTTGTAGATCTGGTATTAATCTTGATATTCGATGAATGTACAGAAGACAGTAGTCATTTCTGAGCTGGTTGGTATCCCTCCAAATTATCAGAATAGAGGGCACTCTCAGTGGCTGTCTCAAGCAGTGAGCTCAGAGAACATGTACTCACTTCTGCCTGACTACCATGAATAATTGAGAGGGCTGAAAAAACACGCAAGAGTTAAAGTAAACCTAAAGTATAATTCTTAGAGTAGTTTTCAGAAACCATCAACAAAACTAGAGTATTTTTAATTATTTACAAGAATAAAATCATGGAAGCAAGGTCTAGGAGGAGACAGGTAAATCAATACTGCAGGCAGAACCAACAGTCACAGAAAGATTTTAATCACATCTGTTGCTTTCCTTGTGCCATTGCCAATGTGAAGAGAAGCTTAAATGTCAAAAGTCATCTCAAATATTAGTTATCCTAAAACTTATTCTTCATTCCAGGTTGTTAAATCAGTTATTTCCACTACTTTTGAGTTTATGCTTTGTTTTTTCTTTTCCTGTCTGTTTTTTTGTTTGTTTGTTTTAAGAGAGATCTTTACATCCCATCCTCATTATAGTTTTAATTTCTAGGATGTTTCTTATTTTCATCCCAAAAGGTAAAGAGGATATGATTGAGAACCTTTCAACTACAATTAGCAAGAACGAAAAGGAGCCCTATTCATCTGACAAGCTGACATTAGGGTCCAGATAGAGAAGGGGAAGAGATACATATGAGGTCTAAGCAGGCTAACCAGCACACTTAGTAGGGTATAGAAGGCATGGGAGAACTAGCCATGAATTGCTGATCCGATTACAAAAACGAATAAAATGTACTGTTTCCCTAATGGACACAGAAAAGACTGTTCATTTTGGAGAATGACACAAAGATCAAGAAGATTTTGTAAATCTCTATCTGAACTGAAGCACAGTCAAGGTCATTAAGAGAGAACCTGGTAGGTTATTTCCTGACAGTTGTTTCTCAATAGGAAAATTTATATTTTCTCTAAAGGAACTAGACAGTTTAATTGAAAACCCAAAAACTCCTAATGCCACCACAGTCATCTTCAGTTGACCCAAGTTTGACCAGTTCAGATAGTTTACCTCATTTTGGTACCACTGGGGTTACTCCTTTCTGCAACTTTGCCAAAATAAGATGGTTCACAGTATATGACAGTCACTTGAAATTTGAGCATCATCTCAACTTTGTGGTGACTTTTTACCTTAGTGCACAGCATACGGATCTCAACTGCAAATGTCCCTCTACGGCTCTTCAACCTGAGGGATGTGGGGGAGAAAGAGTAGCTACTGCATCTTTCAAACCAGGTTGCTTATGGTGAGAGATTCTGGAGGCAGCTTTGATTATGAAGAACTGCATCCACGTGAGTGCATTTTTCTGCAATTATAATCAATTAAAGAGGTTTCCTGTGTCTTGATAAAACACTTTCCTTACACTCCTGTCACATTTAAGCAGTACAACTCAAAATGAGAATGTTTACAAAGTACATACAAAGATTAAATAAGAGTGAACTAAATAGAAAAAGAGCATGCTAATTCTTGTAGAATATAGGTAAGCTGCCAAATGTTTGATTGAGGTAGTGCTCTTCTAGTCCTGGGTCTAACATACTGAAACTCAAGAACCACCACCTTGTGAAATTTTTGAAGAAATAAAAGACTTAATTAGGGTTTAGAGTCTGGCTCATGCTATATAAATGCTAGCAGAGAAAATAATCATAATATATTTAAGAGGTGGTGACTAGAATATTGCTTGAAAGACACAAAAGGTAATCACTCATTTTTTTTCCGTCATTAACTGGAGTAATAATCTCAGTTTTGTTGCAACACATTGTTTCATATTTCTCTTAACTTTTTGAAATTAAAGCAAGAAGCTGTAGAAAACCTGCCCTCCACAGCCATAGAGTATTTCTTTATTTGATACGTTAGGTAGATATTAAACCAAAAAGTACTGCCTGAGAGCAAGAAAGCATTGACTAGTCATCTCTTCTTTTTTCCAAAATACTGGATTTAAAAATCGATATCTGAACATAGCCTGATGATGATATAGACATTTAGAGATGGGTTTGCAATGACTCATCTCATCTTAGGCATGTAAGCGACAGATTTTGGTCACAACTGCGTATGTGAAATATCACTCAAAAAGGCTGCAACGAAGCAGTAAGAGCAACTCCAGGTTGAGAAAGGGAAGAAATAAACTGCAGATGCATGGAATTGATTACATCCCTATGCACAATTCCCAATAGGTACCTCTTTTGAAATCAGCAAAATCTCACTGGCCTAGATATAGTGTTAGATGACACTCATCTCTATCACTCAGTACAAGTTTTCAAGTTTTTTTTTTTTTTTTTTTTTTTTTTAAATCTACTAAATGATGTGCTGGGTTTTGGAGTCTATAGGATTTGAAAATAAAAGCAAACAAGGACACTAAGTTTCAGGATATTTACTGCTATTATGTCTTTCATACACATCTGAGCCTTTTATCTTCACCTCTGTGCAATGGTCCTTCTTCAGTCCTTTTTTTGTCTTTTTTTTTTTTTGCCATGTCAGTAGAATCATAAGAAAACACAAGTTCATTAATCACTGACATCTATCTGAGGAAGCGCGGCCTACAGCAAGCCAGTCAACTGTATTTTATCAGGGTAAAGTAATTCACTTTTTCTACAGAGTTTTAAAACCATTCTGCTTCATGGTACTTTCCAAGTATTCATTCAAGCAACAAATATAACTTATATAAAACATCAGGAAAAACAGGCAGTTTAAGGCTAACAGGTTTGTGATTTGTTTTTAATCTTTAAAAATAAGGTTTTGCAAACCCTGAAACAGGCTTGAAAACAAGAGGAGTCATGCTGCTAATCAGCACAAACACATAACTATATATGATCTTTGCTCTTTAACTTGTTAAAACAAACAAACAAAAAAAAAGGAGCAAGAGAATTCTAAACTGATTACTCTTTTTAATCTCACAAATAGAAAAGTAGAAATTTACCTTAAAAAAATGCATATTTGAAGAAGTCAGCCAAGCTCTTGTAAAAAAGAAAAGTAATGACAATGTTCACTGATATAAAATCGACAAAATTAATTTTGATTCCTGAGGGGAATATTAATAGAGGCAAGCATAGTCAAGATAGTCAAGCATTAGTTGAGCAGGATACGAGCAACAGCCTGGGTCAATAAACACCTTCTATCATTTAGGATGAAATTCAGCTGCATCAGGGAGGGTTTGTTTCTCTTCACCCATCGCAAGGGGAAGGAGCAATTCAGCTGCTCCCTTTCTCCAGGGTTGTGCCAGCAGCTCCAGGAGAATTGCTGAGTGTGCAGACTCATTTCCAGGAAAAGTTATGCAAAGTTCTTTGAAGGTTCAAGGAAATGAAGAGCACAGAAAACTTCTTAGTTAAGCAAAAACAAAACATAAAATCCATACAGTTAACCATCCCCAAACACACGTCTGCAGCTGCAGATTCAAGCCCGAATGAGGAGACTAAGGTTTATCTACTCGCTTGACACATCAGAGAGTGAAAATAGCTCACAGGACACTTGCAATTTACCTTTTATCTAGTAAGGAACAGAACACGCATAGGAAGTTCAATTACTTTATATTTTCAGCGATTATATATCCCTTAATCAAGGGGGCTCTCAGTCATCCACACATGAGCATGAGCCCACTTGACAGCTCCCTCAAACGCCCTGGTTCTTCAGCTCTGTGGCTGGCTCTGAGTGTTTGCTGCAGTACAGCTTGGACTCTTTAGTTGCTCAGTGTGTTGTTTCTCTTTCATCTGTCATGAAAGAGAAGGGGAAGAGTAGGTACAGGGAGGATATTCTCCCACTGGTTCAAGGCATATTGTGTTTTTATAACTGATTAGTATTATTGTGCTATTGCATTTCTCATTAAAATCCCTTTCTTCAAGCTAGGTACAATTTGTACAATGTTTTCCATTTGTTTAAGTTTCAAGCTGTCACTCAAAAAATTAATTTTATAAGAGTTCCTCTTTCCATCACAATCTTTTTTTTTTGGTCATCATGGTTGATTAATCCTATGTTATTGTTTGTGCTGGTGCAAGATTAATTGCAAGACCAGAGAATATGTAAAACTTGAGTGAGGGAACACATCAAGTTTTTTAATTCCACTATGCTATAAAGCATTTTTTTTTCTCCCATCTAAATTCAATCAACAAGCAAATAATATAGTGAGGCTGGTTTTGGCCTGTTATGGGAGAAATCATATTGACTGAAGGAAAGACCTTCTTCAGTTGTTTGATCAAGGTTTGCCACTATAATGCTTATTCCCTAAACGTTCTGTTCGACTACCGCAATGCCTTTAAGGTATGAAATGCATCTCCTGATCGATTGAAGCACACAAGGCATTTCTGCAGTCCATACAGCCTCACCACTGATGGAGAAGTCTAACACTGAAATGTGTATTTCCTTGGAAACACACCCTGCAGGCAAAGCCAACACATAAAAGAGCTAAGATTAATACATTTATCCAAGTTTGATAAGCGAACAAGATAGTAAGTCAGCAGCTTCCAGGTTGGTCCTTGTAACACCAGGTGAGTCAAGCAGAGACCTTACCCTATGATCAGTGCCACATGCACATCCTGGCCCATTAGTCAAGGCTTGCTCAGTCTGCGTTCTCTTCCAGTGAGCCAGACTTAGCTTTTTGTGCTTTACTCAAAAATGTGAACCAGTGATAAAAATCACAAAGGAGTTGTTCATAAGCTTCACATTTCCTGGCAGAAAATACTGCGGCAAAGGTTTTCATATGGGTGAGCTTGTCCTGTTTCACTGCAGGTGGGCTGATACTTTGGTTTTACTACACTCAAGACACACTACATGCATGGTAGTGAGGAGAGGGAACAGGCTCTAGGACACTCTTCCCTTCTGAAGCCTGTAATGGCATGAGATAAACAGTACTTTGTATTTAATCAACTTCTCCTTGTCTCCTTTTAATACACATTTATTTCCCCACAGAGCTTCTTTGTAAAACAACTTCTATGCTGACTGCTGCTTGCAATACTGTTTTACACAATCATACAAATAATTTATAGATGAACTACCTTCATTTTGGTTTTATTCTTTTTTGTGGCTTCCAATTGTTTGAAAGCAATATTGTTAAGCAACAAAACAGATATTTTTTCACTGGTTTTTCATTTAAGCCTGAATAAGCAACCTAGCCTCTGTCCCAGATTTTACCCCCATTGTATAGAGAAATAAAAGGATTCCCAGAAAAAAACCTGAGCAGCCCAGATGAAAAACATTGCAAAGGTTTTTTCCTTCTTGCATTGAAGCCACGGAAAATTTGGTCTCAAGTTTCAATAAGAGCTTCAATCCTTTGCTACAAGACAGCAGCTCAAAATCAAAAACATCATCTGTGCTATACTCCACAACTAGAAGAATTAAGGGGCTACAATATATGCACAAAGAAAAATGTACACTTCACTTTAAAAACCTCAGGTTTTCCTACTTCAGTGGAAAGCTTTTATGAAGTATTTATCAAGGCATTAGGATTTAACAGGATTACTCACGTGCTTGAAGTTTGCCATTTGTTTAAATATCTCATAGCATGAGGAACCTCAACATGAGCTGCTCTTGTGTCCACAAGATGCAATTTTATCTTGTCCTTTGGCTCTAGGGTATTGCCTTAAACAAGGTCATAAAGCATGAATAATTAGGTAGAGCTGCCTCCAGAAAACATATCTGAATGTACCAAATAATGTGTGATACCTCCAGGCCATAAAATGCTCATTTAGCAGAAATGTACAAGAGTGAAATATACATCGGTAAATCTAATGTGTAAATCAGAGATGTCTCAAAACAATTTACATTTTTATATACGTCTGAGAAAGTAGGACGCTTTTATTAGCTGCTGTCAGGTAGCACATAAATAACTGCAAATCCAATTGCCTGAATTTCTGGAACTTGTCAAAGAGCTTAATAGAAAGATTTATAAGAACTTCAAGCTTTAGATTTCCAATCCTCGGTAGCTGTCAAGCTGCAGTCTCAATATTACTTAACTTCTCATCTCAAAAAGGGTCTGTAAATTCAAAATGAAGCTGTAAAGAGTTGTTAAAGGCTTTATTTTGCATCTTAAATTTTATTCTTATGTACCATTCAACAGGCATTGTTGCTGGAGAGCTCTCCTTCGTGCTTTGAAGTAATTCTCAGTTAATGCCAGTCCGACTTGCCTTACTTTTCCCCAATACATTTATTTATTTATTTATTTTCAAGCAGGATGCTGATGATCTCATTTTTTAATGTCGGTATTTGGGATGATTAGATTTTTTTTCCCTCTAAAAAATGCTATTGGAAGATTGTTTCCTTTTCTTAGTTCACTTCAATACAGGAGGCTTTTTTTTTTTTTTTGATCTCTCTCTCCCTCTTCAGATTCCATTACCACTTGCAGGGAACCAAGGGGGCAGGCAAAGATAGTAAGCTCCCATCCTAAGGATTTTCCTTAAGAACTCTGGAATAGCTTAGCATTAGCAAGAATATGCACTTACTTTACTATTTACAAATCTTTTAGGAATTTCTAGTAGGAAAAAGACTCTTTATGCTTGCAAATAGCACTGTAGTTACATACGTGAAATATGTACTTGGGGGTTATTCCTGCATTATATAGTGACTAAAGACATTACACAGATACCTAATGTGCTCCCTTACGGGAAAGTCCCTTATGCATTACAGAATCAGTCATTATACTGATTACTGAATTAAATCATATCTTTGTTTCCTGAAATAAAAAGGAACATTACAGGGGTGGGGAGGGAGGCTTAATCTATAGAGGGTCAGTTGTAGGTATACAGGACTACTAAAACATATGAAGATATGGATATGGTTTTGTGTCATTAGCCATTCAACACTAGGTTTTGAAAGAATCTTAAGAAATCAGGAAAAGATTAACAGGAAAAACAGAATTCCATAATGACCCGCCAAAACACATTTGGATAGAGATGATAATATAAGGCTCATTTTATGAAGGAACACACAGATAAATTACATGTTGTGAAGAAAGGTCACTAAGATGATATAAGACCAAGCATACTGCAATTTACTTTTAATAATTATTTTTTCTGTGAAAATACCCTGATCTTAGAGTAACTAATATACCAAAAAAGGGTCATGAATGTCTACATAGCCATCTTTTTTACTTAGGTATAAAAAGAGCCAAAAGCTATTAAAATTACCTTTTAGATAATATAATTTGTGGAATATTTCCCATATAAAAATGGAAAAATCATGATCATCTGTTTCAGACTGACTCCGCAGAGTATGCTGCGGTTCTTTTGGCTATACATTATTCAGATGAGCAGGGCACATTCATACTGATATGATGAAAACTCTACCTGCTATTTCTTCAGAAAGGTTTGGGTTTAAGCTGTAAAAATATTCTCTGTGAAGAAAGCTAATAAAAGGAACAGCCTACAGCTAGTCATGCAACCATAAAATAACATTCAAATCAATAAAGGTTATACGAAGGCAGAAAACTTAGTTACTCTTGTTTAGCCAAATCTTATACTTTGACTGTATGCAAATATATCATTAAATTTTGGGAAAAGCAAATGTTTAAGTAAAACAATGCAGAAGATCTGCTGAAACTAAGCTCTTGACTCTGCACAGATGTGGTATTTGAAACCACTGAAGCAAACTTTTTCAGAAATTTCGTCCCATTATTCAGGAAATTGCTCTTTGACATACAAGTTTTAAATAATTACTTTTTTACTGGAAAAAAGGTACCATTGTTTACTTAACAAGGAAAATAAAAGATTCCTGAGATGAGTCATTGCTCTAACAGTTTCAGATAACCTAATTTCTGAGAAAGCCCAGGAAGCTGTGATTGAAAGTAGCCAACTTGGAAGAAAACTGAAAAGTCTCTATAGCTTCTCTGGATACTTTTGGCAGAGATTATTGGATTTTAAGGCTTTAATTGGTTCTGCATGAGAGCTATATTCTTTACAAATTTTGCAATAAAAAAGTTTTGATGTTTTCAATACAAAAATTTATGGCTCATAGTTGATGAAATTGTATTCCGGGAAAATGAAATTCAAGGGAAAACAGAAATGCAGTAAGGATTGTTGAGGAAAAGATGGTAGAGAAAATCCTAGACTTTCGCATAAACATAGCAAAAATTCAAACCCCAGCAACAGAGAACAAAGCAATTAACTTAGGCTTCTGACCTAATTCTAGTAGGCTCTTTTGGAAATTCTTTGATTTTCTTATAAGAGAAAACAAAACAAAAAAATCCTGCCCTGAAGCTGCTTACTGAATGGTCTTTTGGTCAAGGAGGAGCAGAGACTTAGGGGCAAATTCTTTCATTAAAAGACAAAATTTGTAAACAAACTTCACTTAATATCAAATGGGGAATATTCCACGCCCCACTGAAATATTTCAAAGAAGAAATCGTGTTCAAAATAGTAATAAAGCCAGTTGCAAAAGATAGAAAACATTAAATGGCAACAGCATCAGACAACCTGTTGCAGGACAATTGTTGCCTTTATAAATAACATAGTAGGTCATTTTTGCCATCCGGCCTTTTGCTATACTGTTAGAAGTGAATCTTTTGTACATTGTGTTTGATTTTTCTTGGACCTCAGTGCAAGAATGTGAGCAGGAAAATTCTGAAGTTTCTCTTGACAAACCTGCAGGCATTGATAGTAAAAATTGCCTTTTGTGTTAAACAGCACTGTTTCATCAGAGCTTTTAAAGAGAGTCTGACAACCTGACCCCCCTATTTCCCTCTGTAATAGCTCCATAGTATCATGACTAGTTAAAATTTCATTGCAACTGTAGTATTTTAAATCAGTAAGAAAGTCAGTGTTGTAGGTGCCATACGTTTCAGAAAACTACTCAAGGGTAAGAATCTGTAGGGTTTACTAGATTAGCTTTGGCAATTGGCTTCAAAATCCAAGAGCAATGACCATTACCGAAGGCAGAACAAGCTTGTGGTTTACAGTGCATAAAGTCATTTGTCTAGATAAAAGCAGGATAACAGCTGTAGAGTTTGTCATACCAGGTAACTCCAGAAGCCATTGCTGTAGCTGTCAGAAAAGTCTTTTTGCATCTTTGCTGTAATTTTAGCCTCAAATTCTCTATTCTTCAGCACAGAGCCTCCCAAGGAAAAATAAAACATATAATGTTTGGAGAGGAGCTGACCAAGCCAATAAGAACTGACATGATTCAAAATGAGAAGGAAAAAAAGAAAGCTTCACTTTTCATTCCTCCTATCAGACTCATGTGATAATGTGTCACTTGCACAAAATAACTCAGCTGGTTAAGTAAAATGAATATTTTGGCACTAAATCAATGAGCTATTATTTAGACGCTGTTCACGTGTATTAAACTCCAGTCCAAATGAAATATCTTGTGGTTTTATTTATTTTTTTAAATAACCATTTACAGCATAACCTGTAATTACAAATAAACTTGTTCTGCCTTTCCTTCCATACATACTAAAGTATATTTTGAAGTACGATACTGAAAGTCACTCTCAGAAATTGCACACTTGAATTACAAGATGCTGACAAGCCATCTGGAACTACTAATTTCTAACAGATTTCAAAGTAGCAAACATTCTAAAAAGTGGGAAAGGGAGGGAGAACATTGGCTCTGTCCAACCTCCATCATGCAGGAGACTGGTAGCCCCAAAGTTAAAATTCTCCAAGTCTTACAGCAGTTTAATCATGATGACTATTGGAAACTTAAGCCTTATCATAAACTCACCTCATATACAAGTTTGACTCAAGTACTAAATCTAGAAGAAAAGGAAAGAGGAAAGCGGGAGTGGAAAAACAAAGAAACAGCAGAGAAAAAATTTCTCATGTACACGGATCCTCTCACCAGCAGGGGATCTGAGAAGCATCTGGGCTCACCTTCAGTTGCACCACTGTAAATGCAAACTCATTCCTACTTTGAGTTGTAAGCAAAAGCAGTAATTCCTGCATATCTAGGAATTTGTTTATTAAAAAATTATAAATACCACCCACCACAAATTACTGAAAGAAACAAAGTAGTACCTGCCTCAAAGATCAGGACATCTATTACATTCCTGTTGACATCCTTTCAAGGGAGCTTCTACTAGTGAGTTGGGCATCTGTACCAGACGATGAAACAGTTATTCCTTCATATCTAGCCAAACTCCTCCTCTGGGGGAAATTCAACAAAGAAACTATAAATTGCAGAAGAAATGGGAGCACAGGACTTGATATCCAGGAGCTATTTTTCTTCTGTGTCAAACACCTGTAGGTAGCATTAAATCATGATTTGGTTCTCAGGAGAAAATAAATAAAAAGTCAAACAACTCTATCACGCCTTTTATTTAAAAAACAAAAAGGCAGTTTTTTCCATACCTTTCTCTTCTCTTACCTGTATGTAATTATCTATACAGGTAATACACTTTATTACCTAATGCATAAGTAATTTTTCTTTCTTTCCCTTAGGACAGTTACACTAAAAGGACGACTCAGACTGCTTAAATCTCCCTCTTGCAAATTCACTTTGATGAAATGATGACTCAAGGATACTCAGATTACTTTTCTGGAGGCAAAGACAAGGCAAATTGATCAGTGTTGTTGCCGGTAAGAAGCAGCTCCTGAAGGAATAGTTCTAAAATGCATTATCTTTAATATAATCAAAGGAACATTTCATTTAATTTCAAAATGCCTTGTAATATTTGTTAGTGCTATTATTTCATGGGGTTACTGGGACAAAACTTAATCACACTGACTAGGCAAACAACATTGAGTAATTAAAGCTATGCTGATCAGTGTTGTTGCCGGTAAGAAGCAGCTCCTGAAGGAATAGTTCTAAAATGCATTATCTTTAATATAATCAAAGGAACATTTCATTTAATTTCAAAATGCCTTGTAATATTTGTTAGTGCTATTATTTCATGGGGTTACTGGGACAAAACTTAATCACACTGACTAGGCAAACAACATTGAGTAATTAAAGCTGTCTATGTTGTGCAATATTTTTGAACCTCATGTATGCACACAGTGTTTTTAAACTAGAAATAACAGAGTGAACTATCTCTGGAGTAGACTTGCTGAGGCTGAAAATGAACTGGGTATGGTAGTCTAATGAAACTAATACATGCCTTTTCCTACCACCTTATGACAAATTTTGGACTGAAATGAGAAGAAATTGGCCATGCCCATGCCATTATTTCTTCCAGAAGGTATGAAGTAGATCATAATCCACCCAAGGATTAAGTAGGCAGCACAAGTGGAAATTCTGTATATTCCCCAGATATGACTCCTAAAGCTAGCGCTTAGGATGCGTTGCAGCCTTCTGCCCATCTTCCTGATTTGGCTCTGCACTTCTGTGGGCTTCATGAGGAAGGGATATAGCGGAAATGAGGATGGCACAGAAGAGGAGGAAAGGATTTCAGGAGGCAAAAACATTCCATCAACACGTAGTAAATGGCACATGGTCCAGGCACTGCTGTTGAAGGGAGCAGAAAGTCCTTAAACCCAGGTAATCCACACCTGGACCTCACCCAGAGGCACAGAAGTACTAGACTGCAGTTCTAGCATCCATGCACACCAGAGAGTATGACTTCCATGCAAAGAATCCTTTTTGCAGGCTTCTACAAGAGTCCTTGGGTTGAATCGGAAGGATTTCTTATTTTCTCTATTCTTGGATACTCCCACAGGCTCCAGAGAACAAGCAGGCCATCCAAGCTGGCTCTTATGGCATCCATCTCTGTGGCAGTGATTCATTATCCTTCTGTATTATCCGCTCTCAGAGATGACAACTACATCCACTTGCCAAAGAAAGAGAAGTTTTTGAACTCATTGAAGATGGACAGCTGGATTTAAATAGCTAAGATCAGGAAAGATGAAATGAAAGAGGAAAGAATGTTTTGAAAAGTGGATTTCCTGAAGTGGAAGCCTGCAGGTAAGATTCATGTTATTTTTAGGGATCCTCCAGTGGTTACGCATTATTAACAGTTTACAGGCATAACACGAAATTTAAACAGACACTTTAAAAGCACACGGAATCTGAAGAGTTTTTGCATCTTTTGGATATCACATGGCACTAAGTGTAAACCAGGGACAAGCTATATACCAAAAACCTGGAGCAAAGATCAGAATAATTACAGATAAACAGGACTGTGCCAAAGACAAAACGTACAGAATACTGCAGCTCCAACCAGTAAAGCCAAGCCTGTTGTCTGCATAACCAGCAATATTATGACCTCCTTGGCTAGCCATAAGTTATGCCGTTCCCAGAAAATAAAGCATTAACCTTTACATTGCACATTTCAAGTCCAGAACATGATGTTCCTCATCCTGGCATAAAACCAGAAAAAAAAATGCATGGAGCTATGTGATGTTTTCAGATTTATAGCTATTATAAATAACAAGCTTATGAGATTTTTTTTCCCCTCATATTTTTCAGGTATGGTCTTTTGTTCAAGAAATTACATTCTCAGTTTCTTCAGGGACCAGCGACCTCTGACTCTAAGATAAGAAGAAAACTGTGTTTAGAGCCAGGCCCTACTCTGCTTTGATTTGTCTTCTGTGACATTCTCCTACCACATACAACATTTAAATATAACAAAAGTACATTCCAGGGAGAAAAGGTCTATTAAATACAGGACTTCTCAGTAGCAGAACAGTATCAAATCAGTAAAACTCATCATTCTGGTGACCAATAGAAATATTTTCTAGCGCTCATATCTTTGTTTTCCCAAACTAAACTTGTGTTTCAAAGTTCTCCAGTAACTTTGCCGAAGAAATATTTACTTTTCTGATGTCAGCTCTTGTTCCACCATTTCTCACCTTCGCACCCGTTGTCTTCTCACTCGAGTGGAAAAGTGAAAATGGAAGTAGCACTTCAAGTCAAGAAAACAAAAAAGTGCTCTGAACACAGCAATTTAAACAACATCTTTATCCAGCTTCACTCTTTGTTGCAGAAAGAAGAAAACAGTCATGTTCAAGTCTGTTCTTCATTCACAGCTACAGCAGCAATCACAGCTGCAAGAACTGCTCCCAAAGGAAGTACATGAACAGGAAGAACCAAGATCAGAGGTGGTACCATTTAAGCATAAATCATAAAATAAAATCAAAACAAAGCAGATTAAAATTCATATAAAAACATTATGCCGGAGAAAAACAAAATTTCATAGGTTTAACTACTAAATAACAGAGCAATGCTGAGTTCTCACAAGCTGTCCACTCTAAAGAAATTTCATATTCCATAATTCATTTCCACAGTAAGTCAGAGCAGGTTATTTTCTCATGAAATTACTATTCCAGTAAGTGGTATTGCTATTGCAGAAAATACAGAACTAAACTCAGACAAGAAATGCTTAGTCCACTCTCACGGTCTGGTAGAAACACATGTTTGTTGTTCCTGGCTCACCTGACTGTAGCTCCAAAATCCCCATGGAAGAGCTAAGCTGTAATGGATCTCTTCTGCTAAACAACCTCAACCTGGTTGAGGTTACCACAGTGACAAAACTTCTAGATCAGCTTTAATATTCAAAAACTAAGTTGTAGGTTTGTAACTAGTCAGGGCACTGGACTTGCAAAGCGACTCGCCTCCACTGCACACATGATTTAGGTAACAAAATGGGAATTATTCTATTCTGCTTCAGAAAGGTACATTTTACTACAGAAACCTGGTTTGCAGGAAAAAGTTGCTTACAGTAATTTGTCAGCAAGATTGATTTAAATTCCACAACAGTAGTTGTTTATAAATAATACTGCGTAATAAAAGGTAGCATAAAGAAAGTGAAAAGTATGAAAGTGCATTAAGCCCAGATTAGATCAGTTCATTATCGATAAATATTGTGATAAAAACAGTAGTGGTCTTGGCTACGTATCTGACTAGATTTGCAAGCAATGGCAATTCAACCAGACTTCTCCTTGTCACTAATTTTGTCACTTGTTCCTCCTAGTAATCCAGAGATGTAGACTAAGCCATTTAATAGACTGCCTAGAGAAAAGGATGATCAGAAAGGAACCACTAGTACATGGAAATTTAGCTATGTTTATCTTCTAGAAAGCCACTGTTATAACTCAGCAGTATCTTCGAGTTTCAACTAATTTAAGGGACTTCTCTTCCTTTGGAAGAAGGAAGACAACAAGAAAAATACAGATGCAGAAAATTTTCATGCTATTTTAAACATATTAAAACATCCCAAAATCTGTATGGAATATCTCAAGCTCAATGTTACAGAAACAAGTGAAAAGGCAGAATTTCTTTCCCTCAGTACTGGGCAGTCAAGAGCAAGCAATAAGCAGCCAGATTCCAGGATTTATCTGCAATAATCCTGGTTTTATGTCACTAACCTCCAAAGTTATCTACAGTGTCTATTTCATATACTTCCCACTCAAGGAAAGTACACTGCTCTTAACTCAAAGGTGCACCTGGTAAGTTAGGCTGCAGAGAGCCAGAGGAAAATCAGTGTTGGAGTCTGGCTGATTTACAAGTGAGTGGCAGCAAGTTTGTAACAGGGAACAGGGACAAGAAATGAATTGGGGACTTTGAGATAGAGGAAAAAGCAAGAAGAGGTAATTGAGAGAATTTCAGTAGCTTTTCTTAAATCATTTTTTCTTTTTGCAAGGAAAGACCATGTAAGATCCCAGGGCACATATATTTCTGGTCAGAATCCTAGCATTAACTCCCTACCCACCTGGTAGCTAGTACAAGTTCCACTAACAGCTTGGCAGGGGGCCAGTAAAATTAGGTGCAGGCTCTCACTGGATTATTTCCCATGCTTTTGGGGGGAGTTTTGCAGTCAATATCACAGCTTCCCTTGTCTTAATGCTCAGGTTAGCTGCTTTACAGCTTATTGCATCAGTCATAGATAAGCACCAAGTCACCCAGGCTGCTCATACCATTAGGTGCTTCTGGAAAATAGGATGGGTGGTAATAGTGCAGGATTATACTGGCAAGTTCTGAATTCATAAGAAAAGCAGAAGAGAAAAGACAGGCTAATATGCTTGGAAAACCATAGCAAGAGGGTTTAGCAGTTCCAGTATCCAACCTGTTCAAACAAAATATCTCTAGTACTGTGCTGCATAAATTTAGCACGACATGCAGTGATTAATTTTTGCTTTGGATTAGATATTTGCTTTAGATTATTAGATAAGCAAACAGTGTAAAACAAGGGACCATCTCTGTAACACAGACTGGTACTCTCCACATTGTCAGCAGTTACATCTTCTTGTTAAGAGCAAAATTAACATTAGAGTTTTCTTCCAGTTGTTTCATATGCACATTTTCTACTGTGCCAGCGTCAAGATTTAGGATTCTTAGAGTTTCTTCCAGCTTTGATTTTCCTCAGAAATTCTTTTTCTCAGCAGCAAATTAAAGGAACAGATGCATCCCTCGGAAGGTTTCCAGACTGTTTTTGAGGAATGTAAGATATTCAGTATTTCCTCAACAGAGCTGGGTTCTCTGATCAATGATAAAACTGCCCACAGGAACAAGGAGAAGCTTGGAGTAAGTTTATGGTGTGCAGAATCATATTCAAATGGTTTGGATGCAGATGGCTTCTCATTCCCCCTGGATTCCTGCTTGAAGACTCGGCAGGCTGATCCCCACCTGATTATCATGAATATCAGCTCTGCTGCCTTATCCTTTTCTATACCTAGATGGTGTCTTCATATAGGTATAAATAGGTTATTCATATTTTTAAAGATTGAGGAAAACTTTT
>NW_010577065.1:744406-782605 GCF_000705375.1 Tinamus guttatus | reverse complement strand
GCAGCGAAGGCAAGTGCCGGCTCTGCTACCCGAGAGCTGCGGGTTTGTGATGTGAGAGAAGGCCCTTCCGAGCACAATGCAAACTGGCTTTCCTAAATCCGCCTCGGTTTCCTTTTTTTCTACTTTGAAGAAATCAAGGCACTCAGATAAAGCAGGACCATGAGCAGGCATCTGTACATCACAGAAACTCTCCCCAAAACATCTAACATATTAGTGACACCCAAATGTTGTTCTATTGTGTGTTTATTTAAGTTGTAAGTTAACAGTAACTGTAATCAGAGGCCTTCTATATAAACAAAAATGCCTACTGTTCTAGACTTAACTTCTAAGGATTCAGTGCTGGGTGGTGCTGCCCACGGCAGTGCTGGGTGGTGGTGGTTGCCTCTCCCTTCAGCCGTTTTTATTTTCTTTCAGAGTTCTGGCAATACCCGCAGTTTGGCTGTGCTGATAAGCACGCTGCTTACCAGGTGCTAGCAGAAGGGCTCCCCAGCCCTTACCACAGAGCTGGCTAAATCCTGCTGAGCCAAGTCCTTTCACTGCAGACCCGCTGACCCGGGCCAGCCGCTCAGGATCCGTTCCAGGCTCGCATCCTCCTCGCAGTGGTCCCGAGGGGCAGCAGGATATCGGTGTCTCTAGAGCAGCAGATGAACTCAGTGCACAGAAGTGTGTGCTCAGGAGGTGGAGAGAGTGCCGCAACCTGTGACTTTTACAGCAAAGTTTAACCACTTAAAACACAAGCAGTTACCTGCCTAAAACCTTACAATATCTGTGTTCCTCCAGCACTTACGATTGTTCAGATGAGTTTCTTGCCTTGCAAACATGGTAAGTAGATTAAACTGGCTTGCATAAAGCAGTCTGTGTTTTGCACAAGCTTTCTTTAAAACAATACTTTGCTTTTTTTTGTCTCTCTCTCTGAGGCTCCCAAAGGCTCTTAAAACATTGTTAGGATATGGATCCAAATAATTTTTGCATTTGGGAATTGCATTTGACAGAAACTTGTGAATTATTAGTCTGACTTACTGAAGGAAACGGGGGTTATGAAGGCTCAATTACTTGATCAAGTTAGATACTGAGCACTGAAGTCTCCTCCTTCATAGCTGACCACAAAAACCTCCATTTCATATTTCACTGACAAATATGCGTGTGGGGAGAATCAGCTGGCAGAGGTGAGGTGGAATCACTGCAGTGAAGAAACCACAGAATGAGTTCTTGCTCAGTATTGTAGGAACATACACGCCGCAAGCAGAGAAGGATGGCCAGCCGTACATTTCTTCCGTGTTTGTTCATCCTACTGATGTCAGCCCTCAGAGCGCTGCTCACTCATGTTCTGTGGCATATGGTCCCAAACTGTTTTGTCACTGTTTGACAAAGAAAAAGCTGTCGATGTATTTGTTTTCATGACCATATGGTACGTGCCTGATAGGAGCAATTGAGAGCAACAGGCAAAGCTGGAATTTGGCTGGAATTTGTTTGGAAATCCTTGATACATTTTGGACTCTGTTTACCATGTGCTGTCTGCTTTCATAATAAACATAATGGGAAAAACTTTAAAGAAACAGTAAGATCTGATGTGGTTCAGACTTCAGTGTTCCCATAATCATTTTATAAGCTTAGATCTAAGTTTTCATTGGTACACTCTCCTTACTTCAAAAAGTCATTCCACACCTGATCTTTCTATTCCAGTGATGAAAGCAGCACTGAAAACATCACTACAAAAATAATTTACATGCTTCAGATTTGCAACCCTTGGGCTCTCTTTTACAGTATTATACAGCAGTGAAGTAGATCCCACAAAATGCTAAGAACAAAAACTTATAAGAAGATTTAGGCATCTAAAAGAGGAGTCAGTCAGGCTGCAGACATGTAAGTCTGAGTTTGTAACCCCCCAAAATTATCTAGTTAATGATGTTTCCATCCCAATGGAAAGTGTCATTAGCTGTCTCCCATTTTGCCTAAAAATTCCTTATATGCCCGAACATTTATAAACAATTTAAACTGCCCCTGCCATAGAAATTAGCTACCAAATTCCACTGAGATCCAGAAACTAACTGACACAATGTTTAAGAAATGCCGACAACCCTGACGATCCAAATCCCCTAAGAATGTTTAGTGCATACGCAGTTCTCACCACCCTATTAGCTGCTTTCTCCCAAAAGCCACAGCTTGGTGATGGTGCCCAATTTCATGCATCAATCTGGCAGTTAGAGGCATAAGAGATGAGGAGTCAGGTTCTCCGACCCTCTCAGCATGAAGGCCGAGATCTCCTCTTAGAGACTGACTATGTAGAGGAGCGGAACACTCCACCCCTCCATCTGAAGCTGTTCCATTGTACATAAAGAACTGTGAGAGTCTTGAAATGCAAACAAAACAGCGCAAGGACCTCGACTTCCTGCTTAGAGCACTGGCCCAAAAGTGGGAAGTCTGCAAGCCAGAACATGTTCACAAATGTTACACTTACACAACCATACAATCAAAATCAAGATAATCTGGGAGAATGGCACTGGCATAAAGAACCTGCGCCATGTATGCTTTTCCCCAATTCACAGTCTATTGGAAATTTTCCAAATCCTTTAATAAAGCCTGTAACTGTCAAAATTAAAAAAATAAAAATACTCATCCTAATGTTTTTTCCTCTTACAGACACAAAATAGTGTCATTTTCTATATTCATGTTTAGGTCATTATTTATTATGCTTTATATATACCTTATTTCTATGTATGCTTATTAAAATAGTAAGCCACTTTTTTTTTTCAGGAAATATTCTAGCTGTTCCCTTTTCCAAACAGTCACACAGGACATCATCTCTTCTCTTCTCTTGTATTTTCCCAAACTACTAACACACAAATATGTCACACAGAGGTGCTGTAGAAGCTGGCCCAGGACAGAGTAAACAGATGTGACAAGTATTCACATCATCGTCACTCTTGTTACAAGCAGATCACCTTGAGCCTTTCTCACAAGAAAAACACAGCTTTCCATTTATTTCTTAAAGTATTATCCAGACAACACTCTCAAAAAACTGAGGTGATCCCCTCGACTTGTAAAATCACCCTCACCTGAAGCTCTGAACAACATGAGGTGTCTTTAGAGCGATGCCTTTGATGCCCTCCGAATTCTCTTAAGTCACAAAACCTAAAAATGAAAGTGGCAGAAACTTCGTCCTCTGCTCTATCAGTCAGTCCTAAAGGTAAAACAATGAGAGTATGCCTTGCTCGAGCTCAGAATCTCAACAGAGGATGGGATTTAGCCTCCCTTTTAAACATAAAACAAGAGCTTGAAGTGTCTGGATTAATTTAATTTAGAGCTAAACTCATCTTTGCAATGGTTACGAATACACCACGGAAAGATCTTGACATTTAGCCTTTTCTGCCTTACCCAAAATAAAAGAGGTATGTTTTTAATGAAATTGTCATTATAATTTGTTGCAAATTGTACTGAAATTCTTCTCTGTAGTTATTTTAGCTGTTAATGTCATCACAGCACTAGAACACTTCAGGCTTGTAAATAACATCCAAACAATTAAACTCGTAATTATTAAACCCAAACAACGTACTTTTAATTATCCCCAGCTGACAAGCTCAATCACAAAAACATGCAGATATTTGGTTGTCCAAACCCACAAATCAGAAAGTAGATAAGCACCCTAAATAGTCCACATTACTTGTTGAGTTCACAAAAAGCTACGAAGTCATAACCTTCAGTACCTCAGTACCCCCAAATCTCTCTCAATACTGGGATATTGTGTTTAGAATTGCAATATACAAAGCAAAACTGAAAATTCACCATTATCTCTACAAGGAAGATATAACTATCTCAGTAGATCTAGACATCAGAAAATGTTTAGAAAATAGTTTAATTTAAAAATGCACCATATCTTTGCAAGTCACTGCAAAACCATAAATTATTTTTAAAGGTCAGCACTTGCTCATAGAGCATCACAGGCACAGTTACCTGGACTAAGGGCTTAAAAGTCAGGAGCAAAAAGTACAGGCTACAGAGAAGGCTTTTCTTACAGACTTGAGGTCTAAAGGACAGTCAACAGCACGGAGGGGAAGAGGAGGAAATATGGAAGTTTGTTCTTTTTTTGTTGTTCTTTTAAAGCTGGTCTTAGCTAGGGCACAGGCAGGCTTCAACATTGACACATTGTGGTTAAAGGTCCCATCAAACAGGAATCAGAAAGCTGTATGCTTTGCTTTCAAGAGTACTTAAGAGGTCTCCAAATGGGAGACATCGCATTAGTAGCTTGTCAAATGTGCAAAGAATGTCTCGGCTTTGGAAAAAAGAAATAGATGGATGTGCTGGAGAAAGTGGCAAATTTGGGAGAAAACAAGAGGCAGGCAGCACAAGCTACTATTTCTTAACGCCACAGACATTGTCACAAGTTCTCAGGGTCAGAAAGCAACCCACAAAGGGACAACAAACTCAGTCCACCCAAGGCAAGCTAAATACATGCAATTCTGCATTAGGGATCAGTTGTGTGGGGAAGCGAAATTCCTTCCCCCTCCCCAACGCATGGGCACATATGGCGTACACACATAAGGGAGCAATAGCTACCACGGGAAAAACTTCAAAGACAACACATAAACAGTAATGGGAACATCTATACCAGTTAAATCCATTCGGGGCTGCTGGGTTCTGGGGCATGGTGCTGGAGCAGATGAGTGCTGTTTGCGCTGAGCACACGTTCCTGTGCATTTTGCCTTGGGCTGGTAACACTGAGGAAGACGTTATGCCACATTTTTCTCTCCCTCTCTCATCAGACTTAACTCTCTTTCACTCACCATCTTCTACTCTATTTGTAGGCGAGTGCTGAATTTTAGACTAGTGAAAAGTAAATTCAACATATTGATGATTTGTAAACTATCCCCGATACTTTAAACAAATACTTTATTCTACAGCATTCGCTGACCATTGCATTAATGGATAAGAACTTAAGAGGGACAAGAACTCAAACAGATCTACAAGCATGAATAAAATTATTTAACACATGCCCCAAATTAATGAACAGCACAGATAATGAAAACTTAAGACTAAGAAGTTTGCTGAAGATGAGATCCCACTGGATTCTACTTTCAAATGATTTTGAAAGACTATATAAATCTTTTTCTTTTTAGAGGCTTGAAAAGTCAATCAGCTTGAAAAAAAATGAAAACTAGGTCCCCTATTTCCATAGAGATCTTTGGAGTACTGTTCTGTTAAATAAAAGCCAGGTGTTAATAAGTAAAATTATTTTTAAATAGATGGTTATATATAATCTGTATTTGTAGTGTATTCGAATCAGCTATCCAATGATTTTGATACTGCAGGGCTTCTACCCATTATTCTGTATTTTTCCTTTATTTTACATTCTCCTCATGTGTGTCCAAGTCCCACAAGCACATTTTTGATAAAAAAAAAAAAAAAAAAAAAAAAAAAAAAAAAAAAGGAAAGAAAAGGGAGACACTTCTATTAACTTAAAGAGTTTCCATATCTCTTCTTCCCCTTGTGGGAAATGAAACTATCTTAACAGCTAGTCATCATTAAAATGTAATCAAAAGAGACTGTACAAGTACAAAACAAACAAACAGACAAACAAAAAACCTATTTTTCTCTCTCTTCTATATCTTTTTTTTAGTTAAAGTAGATTTTTAAATAGCTATCTTATCTCTTATATAAGGCTACATTCTTTAAATGTTACAGGAAACAAAGTGTTACCTAAACATTTTTTCCTGCAAGAGCTCATTATCATACCTTTGACATTCTACGTCTTTCGTTCACAAAAGACATGACAAGATTGGAGACTAGCAGTAATTAGAAAAATGATTTATATTTTCTCTTGGGTTTCAATTGCAACCTCAGTCTGATCTGCCAAGGGAGATATGTAATTGCCCCACCCTGAGGGCAGATTAGATAACACACGTTCATTCAGGAGAGTTATCTCCATACGCTACACGCAGAGAAGAAAAGGGTTTGAAAGCAGGTGAGTTGTTATACCTTTTAAGGAATTCAGTTTTTGTATCTGGTCAGCTTCGTTGGTGGCATCACTTCATTTCAGGGATCTTGAGAATACGCTTCTAACTTTTACTACCATTTATGAAACTGAATTTCTGTCCAGCCTGAGACGCCACTCACAAGGGTCGCTACCCCTAGCTTGGGTATCAGTTTACATTTCTCACCTTGAACAAATCAGCAAAAATGGATTATTAGAATAGTCGTTATTGCTGTCCCATAACAGCTGTAATACGGCCAAGATCAAAAAGAAAAGGAAACTTGCTTGGGTTCCTGCATTGTTCCAAAATTGCTGCAAAGGTTTTGATGGAGCTTTATATCACATGCATAATATCACCTGCTCTGCTACACAAGTGTCTACCTGCCTTATGTGAGAGCCTCTTAAATGAACAGTTTTTGACTTCTTTCTTTCCCAATCAACTGTAACAGCAGCAGCAACTTTAACATAGCACTTACACCAAATCTATAATTAAATTAAATAGCACAGTTAAATTAAATTCAGATGCTCTGAACTATTGCATAGACTTGATAGTATCTATGAAACACTAGTGTTATTTTTGTGGAGAAGAGTTCATTTAAAAGGCTGTGCAACAGCTGACATTATGCAATGCTGGCCAGCTGAAATGCAGACCGTGTCCTCTGTTCTCAAAGGCACAGCACCATCCATAAACCCAGCTAAGGAAATCAGCACATGGAGAACGGGAACAGCCCATTGCTAGAGCTGAAACCCCCTGGGAACATCAACGACAACTACGCAAAGTCCAAGAAGAACTTCTGTCTGCTCGTATGCTAAAGATAATACAAAAAACAAAGATAGTTGGAAGATAGTATCATTTCTGACCACGGTTGGTTCTGTAGTAGTCAATATTTATAGTAGTTTCAGTTAAGTCAGACAAAAAGGCATAGACTGAACTGGCAGAAAAAGCTATGTATTATCTTGATAGCACCCAATTTAATCTACAACAACAACAACAAACACATAAAAAGATGATCTATTCATAAAAATGTTTAATTTCTAATCAAATAGGACAGAGGAAAAGACACGTAACTGTACTTTTTAAAGAGCACGAAAGGAACCAGCAGATTTTTGTAACAGAGGGACATACAAGTAGGGCTGCTTGCACTGAAATCAACCTGAATGGAGGAGACTGCTTGACTGACTGATTTCTGAACCCCACATGGTACTGGAAATAAAACCAACTGCATAATATATCTGCATGGAAGGACTTCACCATGAGAAATCAATCTTTCCATCATAAAAAGGAGGGAAAGTTGGAATACGTTTTAATAAAACTGTTGCCAATGCAGCTAAATGTGGAACCTACAGCTTGCCTTGGATGTTAGCCTCCTTGAGGAATTTTCTTTGTGAACAAGAGGTTGATTTATTGGAACATGGAAACTGTATACTGGGTGTATACATATTATATTAATGATATGCCACACACACGGTTAAACACTTCTATGTGGATATTACTGAAATAGCTTCCCAAGATCTTCTAATGAATTCAGCCACTAGTGTCTCAAATCTACATTATTTTTGTTGCTGTTACAATGCATTGGAAAAAAATGCAGGAAAATAGTTCATTAAAACAAAACAAAGATGGCAGAACTAATAATGTGAGTTGAAACACACAGTTGAAACCTTGCACAGATAAACTATATTTCTTGTTCCTGTTTACGTTCTCAATTTCATAAAAATACCTATAACTGTATTTTCAGGCAATAACATTCCATCATAAATGTAACTAAATATAAACAGGTATGTCCCACTTATACAACATGACTGCATTAATACTACTGCTGGAAATTTAACTTATGTTCCTTCTTTTTATTTTTTACATTCCAGTTTTGAATAGTAGACAAAAAAATGGAAGTGTTGTTATGAATTCTGGGTCTATTAAACCTATTAGATCAGAGCCTATTAGAAAAGCCATTACATCTTTAGCACAGATAATAATGCAGACAGGACTATGTTTTTTAAGGCCTTTAATAAAACCAGCCTTCCAGTCTCCTACAGTAAACTCCATGCAGTTCATTGTATTCAGTTAGTGATATCAAAGGTCAAGATGATTTCCAGGACTACTTGAAACCATAGCATTTTCAACTTTCATTAGTAATGATGGGAATTACCTGCATGCATCAGTGATAGAATAAACTCTAGAAGAATTCATCTTTACATCAAAAAGCAGTTTTAAAGACAGATTTCTATCAGTGCATTGTACAATGACTATGCAAGGATTTTGATTTGATCCACACTCAACAGGGGTTCCTGTTATTCAAACCATGTGGTATCTGCTTGGTATGCAGGGTCTAAGACTGCTTCTGTCAGCATTTGCTTTAAAACCTGATGCAATATATTATAAAGAAGATTTGAACAATAATAACTAAAATTTGTTGGGAAGACTTGAAACAAAGGGTTGAATGAAGTTGAAAACTTATGGAAACAATAAAATCTGAAATGTTATAAAAAGAAACTTAATATCCACATGGGAACTATTCTGCAACCTTCTTGGCAAATTTTAATCAGACATGTCTAAAAAAGTAATAAAACTAAATTCTATGTAAGCAAAAACACGCATACCTTCCAACAAAAGGATTAAACATTACAGCTAAACATTTTCAAGACTACCATATATAGGAATACTTAGTGTAATCTCACAGCACTGAATTAAAAAAATGCATGGCAGATTAACAGAACAATTTCCAAAACACAACTGTTTATCAGGTCATCTTTTACTAACTCTTTTCCACCAAGAAGACCGTATTTACAGTAATGATGTAGTTCTATTGGTTTTATTCCATCTAGCTTTACTTGTCTAAGTTTTAGGAAAGTCTTTTCTGTTACACACACACACACACACACACACACACACACATAGATAACCTTTAAAACAGACTTTATCTAAAAAGTTTTAATATTAATTTGTTCCTTGGTTTTGGTATTTATACATATCTGTCAGAGGTTATGACGGAGTTCAGATGAAAGTTGTTTTCCAAAGAAATCTAAAGTATTATTGTAAATTACACAGCAGAGAGTCTTCAAATAAAAAATAGAGATTTGTCTTACAGTAAATACTTTATATTACATAACTCCTTGCTTCAATATTTTCAAAGTCTAAGAGAAACAAGAATGCATCTAACTAAGTTAAAGTAGCTGTGTTAACCATTTTTTAGAGTGGACGAAACTAAACTTATGGGGATGTTGACTGAAATTTCACAGAAATTCTGACAGAATTAGAAGTAAAACCTGCATCTCGGATCCAGATATAAAATCTCTTTTGTGTTTTGACTTTCAGATTGTGCTTCAGCTGAAGACTAGCCTTCACCTTTAACAAAGTTTTTCTTCTCTATTTAAGAAGTAAAGTCTTTGGTGAAGAATTCCAATGCAGAGTTACTCTCAGCATTAGAGAGCTTGAGAATCTGATGAAAGAAAAGGAAAGGGTGCACAAATTTTGCACTGTACAATTTCAGTTTGTGCTTTCAGTAGAGATTTCTGCCCTTAGTACTCTTAGCAAAAGTAACCCAATACAAAATAACGGAGTCACTACAAAACATCAATGTAAAGTGAATTTACATTGGGTAAACTTCTGTACTTGGCTCTCAAGAGAGGGAAAAGGTGCCAGAGACTTTGCCCCTTCCCTCCTTTAAAACTCAGGCTGAGTTTGAACGGCGCTCTGAAGATTTATTATCTGCAGCAGCCTCCCGGATGGCAGTGCTGAACAAACAAAAAAGCCTATTAACTAGAACATTTACCAGACACAAAAAGATCTTAAGACTGATAGAGAAGCATGAAAGTACATCTTACTCAATTCTGCTTCAGTAAAGATTACACGACCTTCTGAGATACAAGATTTTTATCTATTTATTTTTTAAACAAGATGCTAAATACTGCTGTTTAACACTGCCATTAATACATAAATAAATGTATTAAGAAACTGTTCCATTTAACAACAGAATGTTGAATTCTGCCACAGAATCATTTTTCACTGAGATGAATGACCATTGAAGTAACCACATTTTTCAGTGAAAATGAATATAAAGTTAAGACCAAACGGACAACTTAAAAGATGCAGACATGTTTTCTTTCTGCTACAAGTTATGTCAGTATTGCTTTTCAGAATGAAAATTCTATCATAATCATGATAATCAAATACTCATTTCTGAAAGAACATGTCAAGATTAGTCAAGCGTACGGTTTCTGGTGACAGAATTATTCTGGTGGCAGAAAAAAAATAAACTTAATCATTTTTGTCACATTACATATCCTGCTCATTTGTATGCATTTACTTATTTCCTCTTCCTCCTGGCTACTTTCAACTGCCCAATCTGCAGTACAATCCAATAGTGATGTACATAAAAGGGATGAATCAAAATAGAAAAGTGAAATATTCTCGGTTTTCTCAAAAACAGATTCCAGAGAAACTTTTCAATTCCATTTTTCCATTCTTTCCTTCCTACTTCTCTAGATCCTATATTTATGAAAAAGATGTTTTATTAAAAAGTAACAACAGATATTGCACTATGAATAGTAAACTAAATTGTGCTTTATTCGGTGCCTGTTTTTTGGTTTGAGAATCCAAGGCACAAAATGACACGGAAGGCTGAGGGATTTTGAGGAATATTTCCTCATTCTATTTAGGTCACTTTGACACCAAAATAAATTACCATTTTGGTGCATAACAAATAAATAGCAGGTTAACGAATAAATGGATGACTGAGTACCATACATGGTACTCTTATGTATGGATCTTATTGCTAACGGCGCACAGAACCATCAGCTATTGCACCAGAAAGCATAGGTCAACCTTATCTCTAACAGCTACTTTTTGGTCTTTTTGACTACTGATCAACCTACCACCATATAGTCATGTAGTCCTCCAAACACTTCTTGACTTCAACACATGCAAAAGCAGCCCCTGAATTCAAGGATATAATCTCCATAAGAAGTCATTACTACTCTGAAACACATGCAGTCAAACACTACAAATCAAGCAAAATTATATTAGAGAATGTCCCTAAAAAGTTCATATACCTCAATGATCCGTTTTGCACAACACACTTCCACTCTTTTCTTTGGGGGACCTATGCCATCATTTTTATCGTTAATATATTAGATATTCTAAAAAGCATTATGTATGATGCATTATATCCCAGCCCTAAGTATTCCTGTATCGTTTCTAATAACCGCAATAGATCATCTAGACTAACTGTTACACATACAGGAGGACAAAATTTGGGATCCGACTTCAAAGTCTATCATCATTTTAGAATCATTCTGATGGGCCTGCCAAAGGAGTTACAACAGGAGAGATTCAGAGGGATTCTGGAGGCACTCACAGTGGACCAGTTGAATCTTCAGCATTACAAACCCTCACTCCCCACCACTACCACCAAACACAAAACACCAAATGTAAAAGTTGAAGATTATTAATGACGCACCATCGGCAATGCCATCCATGTAACCCACAATGTTTTAATTCCCTGTTACCACTACAGATCTACTCAGGATATTCAGAAACTGGGGAGGTGAAAGAAGTGGAGTAGAAGTTTTCCTTTCGTATTTTTTGTGGGGCTTCTGTTACTTTTGTTGAGGGGGTCGAAACAAGCCTTGGAAAAAAGTACAATGGAAGCTGCAGTTTGAGTATAAATAATGACTCACACAACTGTTTTTTATTTTCATTTTTGTTTTCACTGACTGAGAATGTAAATTAAACTTTAGTGCTATTGTGCTTTGTTCTCTCTCTGTGTGAAAATGTGTTCTGCATTAAAGTGCATGGATAAACTAGAACAGTCCCAAATATCACCCTTCAGCTTTTGTATAACACAAGAGCTAAGAAAAGATAGAGAATGTGCTTTTATGACCAACAGATGGTGTAATTGGTATCATAGATGTTTTTATGTTAGGAGGTCGTAGGTTCAGCCTCCATCTGGAGCCTTCTCAGATCTGTTGTATAGCTAAATGATTAAAGAAGCTATATTGGGTCAAAAACATAACCACCTGCCTGAGGGTAAAAGTATTGCTTTCTTGATCTAACTATTACACTACAGTTGCCTTCCATTATTACAGCTCTTAAGCAATGCAATAGTTAATACCAACAGCATTCAACAAAACATTCAACATCAGTTATTTCTTCATATCCTTCAAGACTTTCAATAACCTTTGACACACCTAAAAATTAAGTCTAGTTTTTCCCACATTTACTGAAATACTATTTCCAACTTAAGACTGAAAAATCACAGTAACAGGCCTGAACCCAAGGAGAAGGATGCTAGAGGGATCTCTGAAAGCAGAGGTTCAGCACTGATGGACAGGTTATGCTGGTTCACACGTTCCAGTCAGAATTAGGTGCATTTGTAGGCTGAGAGCAAAAAACAACACTATTGCTAAAAATGATTGGTTTTAGCTACAGTTTTGGATTAGAATATCAACAAAATGCTTTCATCCTACAGCATCAGGATTATATAGAGTATACTTGACTAAAAGGGTGCACAGATAGATAAACTTCAATAATCTCTACATGCCACAAGATCACTTGCTTACTTTTAGAGGTTTTAGTAATAGTACTGCTAAATAGTACTTAAGTACTGTTACATCATGTTAATGACTGTTAAATCATGACTCTAATAAGAAACAAAATTCTCACTTCTGTGGGGCATACACTTATTTATATCCTTATCCAAGGTGCCAAAGTTGCCTGGGCAATCCTATGTAGAAGCTCCCTCCATTACTACTGATGCCAGGACGCTTATCTGGCTAACACTGGAAATTATTTAAAAGTTTCTAATAAATAAATAAACCAAAAACCATAGCTTTGTGCAGTCCTACTGAGATATACTCTTATGCTTTGCAAAATCTGGAGAAAGGTAATGCTATGTCAAACAGAAACAGTGGTCCAGGATCTAAATTTAAAGATGACACCTGTAGGACTCAGTATTTTGGTGATGTTGTTGTTGAATAAAACAGAAGCAGTTTTATTATTAGAAAAAGTTTAAAATGAACACATGGTCAAAAATAATGAACTGGGATAGGGGATAAAAGTGCAAAGATGAAGCTATTACCAATATAACTATTAATTTATCATTAATATAGTATTACCAAAATAATTACCAATACTATACTTTGGAGTAAGCATCCTCCAGTATGCTTCGTTTCCCAACAATGTGACGAGGCTGGTCATTACTGTATTTCATACACTAAAAACATACAATAGAAACAGAATCACGGAATGGTTGACGTAGGAAGAGACGTCTAGGGATCATCTAGTCCAAACCCCCTGCACACGCAGGGTCACCTAGAGCACGTGGCACAGGGTGGCATCCAGGCAGGTTTGGAAGATCTCCAGAGAAGGAGACTCCACAACCTCTCTGGGCAGCCTGATCCAGGGCTCTGTCACCCTCACAGGAAAGAAGTTCTTCCTCATATGAAGGTGGAACTTTCGGTGTTTCAGCTGTGGCCGCTGCCTCTTCTTCTGACGCTGGCCTCCACTGAAGAGTCAGGCCCCATAAACTATAAAACTAAACCCTTTTTTCATAACATAAAAAATTCTCTTGTTGAAGATACATTTCTCTGACACACTTACACACCTGTAACAGGTTACCAAAGAAGTTTCAGCTGTTGGTAACATTTATCTGTTGTTTTTCGCAGACGCCTAAACAAAAAATATAGATGTTGTAAATCAAGTCCTCAGAAAGTAGTCCATATTAACAGTAGGTGGAGTTTTAACTACATCTTCTTTAACACTAAACATGTTCTTGCATAAGTCACATTCATGCCTTAAATGTTTACAGATCTAAGACAGACATAAGACGTAAGGAACAAAGTGTATTTTTTCTCTCATACAAGAAAATATGAATTTCTATTTATTTTTTAGTTATTGTTAGCAATGATTTCATCTTATATAAGCATAATTTATCATTTTAAAACATTTTTTTAAACACAGATACAACACGATGGATTACACAAATGTACTAATGAGCATGTCCACTTCAGCTAAGACATTTCAAGTGGGTGCATGAAAACGAGTAATATTAGAAGACCACACCAAAACACTTGTAAGTATGGCCAAGTATATTGCTTCTGGAGCAGGAAACATCACAAACAGTTACTGAGTTTCCAAGAAAGAAGCTGTTGACTTGTTTATTTAAGTAGTTCTATGTTACACCAGGTGGTGTATTATTACTACTGCTCAGGAACACCCCAGAGTTACACGCAGTTCTTAAGAAACTGGGATATTGGCCGTATTTAACAGAAATAACTAGGCAGAAAAGCTGTAGTCACACAGCATGGAAGTCATACATCCTGAGACCATTCTGAAAGGCAGCACGATGCTCCCAAGCTATTCCAGTAAGGTGCAGGAACTTCAAAGAGTACTTCATAATGTCAAGGCAGAAAGTGATAATCAGCAGATAGGACCTACACCTAGAACTTCTGAGAAAAATCAGAAACTCTGGCCTCTTTCATTTCTAGATTCTTTGGACACATGGCCATATAAAATCTTCCTTTGCTCTAGAACTTGCTGTATTAATGCAATCTCTAAATCAGATATTCCAACTTTTTCCTCATCATTAATGCCTGGCAAAAGCAATTATGTGATGTTTGTAAAGAGTTAGTAGAACAATAATCAATGGCTTTTTAGGCAGGGCACTACTGAATACAGATGGAGCAAGTCAGTAAGAGGAGTAGCGTAACACTGTCCCTCAAACCCATCAATATCACCCTGAGAGAGAATAAACAAACACGCAGAGGTAAATGTTTGCTAGCAGCCAAGGACTTTGTTCTGAGGCTACTTCCATTTTCCAGAAGCAAAGGACTGTGACAGTCGCTTCAGTCACTGAATAGGAAATTCAAATGCTAAACAGATAAGGTATTTATGCAAGTTTCTTGCTGTCCATCACCAGCTCCACTACTAACTGTCCCAAAAGAGAGTTTTGCTGCAATTTTTCCATCTTGACGGGAACTCCTTCACTCATGGGTTGACTTCCTGCACCTCTCTTTTGACCTCCTTATTGCACAAAGAATCTGCGTGGTTACATTTGCTGAATATATTAATATAAATTGTATTTTCATACATAAATATATGAATATGTAAATATATTTTTTGATTCTCAGGGCCAAAGCAACCCCAACTTGTTCAAACCTTGCCATTTTATACCTTCTCTTACATTTGTTCAAAACTGTTTAGAGGTCAGTTGTTTCTTCACCAGTTCTTTTTAATTCTTTCTTTAGCCCAGCATAGAAATTGTATTCATTAGACACATCCAGATACATAACAAATTGTCTTTGTCATTCTGTATGTTGTACTCTGCCTCCAACTTGCAAGGGATGCACATATTTCATTCATTTGGTAGTTGCTATGATTTCACTCTTTCACTTGCAACTAGTTTTGCTGTGAGATGAGTTACTATCACCACATTTAGAAATTAAGCAGTTTCTTTCTAATACAAAATATTCTCAAGAGGCAGTAATTTCTAGTATTCAGAATCAGGCCCTCATCATTCTCCCGTGTGCACTGTTATTCCCTGAACTTGGGCAGTAACAATTTTGGTGATAATTAATTTCTATAATCACAGTTTCTCTACTAACAACTAGGATCCTGCTGTCGACCCTCTCCGCTGGAACGCTTTACATTCTTTATCTGCATACAGTATGTTACTCTTTAACAGGCATTTAATGATTGCTTTGTTTCACAAATTCTTGCTCAGTTCCCAGGGCCATTTCTACTAACAAACATTACCTTTATCAAAACCTTGCTATTTTCACCCAACATCATTCAAAAATGTTTCAATTTTTAACCTCCAACTCCAGCATGCCTAATAGCACAGTTGTGATGGTTTCACCCTTCCTCAGTTCTGTGGGTTCAAATGACAAAACTGGTCTGTGCCTTTTCTGTGCTTAGAGGTGACCACTGTCACTTAAGACATCAAATGGCCCCATAGACTTCAGCTTATGCTTCCAGACTTACAATACATTTCTAGTAAATGGCACAGTGCTCACTAGCATTCTGTGCCTAACAACAGCCAAGCAAAGAGTTGAATAAAAACTGATGAAGTCATGTCATTTTCAGCAGAAAAATCACCTCACAAAACTTACTCATTTGTAAAACACTGCCATATTACCCTGATTTAATCCATTTTGATGCACATCTTTTACCTCGTATCAGGCAGCCAACAATACGCTTGCACACTTGGAAGATGTAAATGTAACCACTGAAAGCAAGGTCTATTGTATACCAGATGCTTTTTGTGCTTAATAAACTAAGCAAATAGCAATGCACTGGTTATTATTTTTGGTCACTATCCAATCCAAAATAAGACATCAGGAAGAAGATTCAGAAAGATGCACAAAATCATGAAAGATTTGAGGAAGAACATATCAATTTGTTTGCTTTTTTTTTTAAACAGTTCTGATCTTTGCAAATTCTTAACAATATTAAAGTTGTTATCTGCAAGATAGCAATTTAAGTATGAATAATTAAAGTACCCAAAATTTACTAACTAAAATAGTTGAAATTTTACCCATAAAAAATTCAAGAAATTTATTACTTCTAAAGATGTTAGTTTTTGCTAACAATTCTTTATGTGTAGCTTGACTGTGGAAATTCAAGGATACATCAAAATTTAGCCTCATTTGACAGAGTATTCTCTTTCACAATAATATTTCCTATTTGGACCACCAAAAGCAGCAGTTTTGTCACCATTATTTCATTTTTGTTGTTGTTGTCTTCAAGGTCACTCAAATATTCCCAGGTTTAAAAACTAAAGTCCACATGCCAAGGTAGGAGGGTATCATATTATATATAGATTATATAACAAAAGTCCACGTTTACCATTGACACTAAGACAGTTTCACCCCGTACAAACATGCTAAACCAATAATCTAGGTTATATTACCCTTACAAAGTTAAAACAAAAATTTTACTGCTTCACTAAATTCTTAGTAACTTAATAGAAACACATTTATGCGATTAAGTAAATGGTGTTTAGGGTGAAAAAAATGGGCAGAGCAACAGTTCAGTCTTAAAAGAGAAAAAAGGGAAAAAACCTAATGCCATTTACTGTAGTAGAGATCAGACTGCTGTAATGAATAGTCTCTAGAATTCCAACTACCTCCGAATAATTTATATAGCAAAAACAGCAGTTACGTTACACTGAACCAGAGTCCTGGCCAGTATCATATATACAAACACATAAAAAAGATAACAGGCCTCAGAGTTTCCAGGAGGCAGCATTCCAAGAGGCAAAAAATATGGGTTCCACCTAGATCTTGTTATATACCTCATGCAGAATTTAGTTTACATATCTTAAGTTTCCTTAATTCTTTCCTTTCTTAAGTCTTTCAATATCTTAGGTCTGTGCAGTTATACAAGTTATACAAGTTCTCAGCAAATGTGTAATTCACTTGATAAGCATCTTTCCAATTCTACTTTTATTCCTCCTCTGACACCACCTCTTCCTGGCTTTTGTTAACAACGGATTCCTTGTTGGAAAATGCAGCTCAGTTATCCCAAACATATCCAAAGCCAAGTGATAACACCTTTAATAGAAGTGGTAAGTATTATCTACAGAGCACAGAAGACAAAACTGCATTATTTTCTTCTGTAAAGCTCTTTTAACCCTGGGGTACCTATCATCTGAAATAAGGCCTTGTTGAAACACCAGAAACTCCATACTAAGTCTGAACAAAAGCACATCTGGCCCAGTGTTTAGTTTGCAACAGCAGTCTCCTGTAAGTATCTGCTACCTAAGCACTGGTCATGTGTACAGTGGTTTTTCCCTGATAGACGCTGCTTCCAGCTTCCGTCAGCCTGCAGCTTGGCTGATTTATTAGTGTACATGCCTTTTACTACATCTATTTTGGAACAATCTTGCACTCAGAGGACAGGAAACTAATGTCTGAAGAGTCCATCAATAGCAAGACAAAGTGCATTACCTTATTAACCAGCGAACTGCCAAACAACATAAAAACATGACAAGAAATACTCTCCAGACACTTCCTTTTATTGAGGCACTGAAACAGTTTAATGCACAAATGCTTTGTGTTACTTCTAAATATTTCTCCCGTTTAAGCAGCATTTACAGCTCATGTACAGTTCTCAAGTCATCTTAAGATGCAAGATACTTTTGCAGTAGCAGTTTCATAGATCAGTGAATGCCAACACTCCACAACCCTGTTTAAAATAATAAAGTCCAGATGGAGTGACAGAAAGGAGACAGGACACCATTCTGCGCAGAGACTGGCATCATATTTCAAAAGTGAAAAAATCAAAGTTATTCAGCCTTACCTCCACTTCGTTCTTAATACATTCCTTATGTATTTCATCTCCTATCCAAAAATAATGATTTCTACAATAAACAGAAAAGGCATCTGTATGTTTTCTTATAACAATAAGCCTACATAAGTAACAATTAATTATTTTTAAATGTTCAAGGAAAGCATGTCCTCTATTAAAATATAGATACACATATAACGCATACATATTAATGCAAAAATATTTTCCAAGTATAAATTATTTCCAGTCTATTGAACTCCTTATGTATTGCAAACAATTATGTTGATCACAACAATTTCAAAATATGGCCATTTCACAATTATAATGTATTGCTTCTAAGTACTAAATAGTAATCTTTTATTTTTAAAAAAAATATATTTTTTGACTCTTTATCATCTGATGCTTTCACCTAACTACTACTTTGATCTCAATCCTCAGCAGCAGTAAAATATATAGATTAGATGAATTCAAATCTAGAATTCAGACCTTTAAATAGGAAGTTCAGGATAAGGCCCTTATGGGTTTGATCCACTTCACTGTAAGGATGAATAGTTTGCCACTCATTTACCAAGAGCAAAGCTTGCTGCCCACACTGGATGAAATATGTGAAAAAAAAAACCTGTCTTAATTCAAACACAACTGCAATGGAACTAAAATAGGCTTATTAATGTATTTATCAGCCTAAAGCACTGAGAATTCAAGCACCCTAATGGGCTTCCAATCTGACTTTCTAATGTCAAAGTTTAACCAAAATCACCTGCTGTCCCTCTAGTCCCAGCCAACCTTTCTTCCCACAGCTTTCATTCCCTTCATCTCTTTGCCTTGTCAAAATGAGAGATATTTCTCAAAAGACTCAAAATGAAGAGGGCCAGACATGCCTAAACTGACACAGAAAACCCTTCTCTACCAGCTAGATAACCAGAGCTTCTTGATTTCTACCAGAAACTGTTTATTTAGTCCATCAGTAAAACACACGTTAGGAAAATATTTCAATTGCTATTAACAACAAGGAATTATGCTCCATTGTGATGTATGACGTGATTCTAAGCCCTATAAACAACAGCAGTGGACAAAAGCAGTTTTAACAACGTTTTAGTGCTGGTTATAAGTTCGCTAAATGAATTGGTGGATAATGTCTCAATGACATATTCAAACTTGCATCTTTTCAGAACCACTTAGTCATGGATTTGAAACTCCCACAAGTTCCATTGCTTCCTGCCAATTTAGGCGTCATCACTTCATTTAGAAAAAGCAAAAAACAAAACCACACACATATCTAAAGTTTACTTCTAGCTCTCAATAGCAGCATCAAAAAATTCTCCCCATCTGCACACAATTTGAAATACACTGTGAGCAGTGTATATAGATTTTGCAATCTACTATTTCAATGTTAATTAGTAATTTGCTTACCTTCACAGGCTTACCCTTAACTTCAAAACTATTTACTATGTCACGTTAGAATCCAGGCATCTTCATTTATCCCCAACTTATGCATCAAAAGCTGCCTTTGACAATACAATTCCATATTATCAAAACACAAATGTTTCACAAACTGAAAGCTGAGCAGTAAGTTTTCACACCCAGTTATGTCAGCATCTTTGACGGTTTTGAGATACTTGATCGCTCGTCCCTTCAGTTTCAACCTGTAAAATGGAACTCAGCTTTCTTCCTCTTGCTTTTGCTCTTAAATTGTTGCTTTCTCAGAGGCCCTGAAAGCTAAAGCCCTAAATGTAAGTTAAGGGAGACAGAGACTCATGAATGCTAAAGTAACAGCAATACTCACTCCCACTAGGGTAAAGGTTTCTTTACACTGCACAGATAGTTATTTCTGAGTCACTATTTCCAGTAACAGCAGAAACGATCACAAAACTTCAGGTTTTACGTGAACACACACAGGTAAGAAGCTTGGAAAACCAGTACAAACTACGAACCAAAGGAAACAAAATGAACTATCCAACAAAATTTAACTAGATTTCGTTGCAATATTCAATCATATGATACATGAAGATTTGAATTAAACATGTTAAACTTTTTATTTTAACAATGTTATTTCCCAAAAATAGTACTGTAGTCCTTGTAGCAGCAACCAAAACAAAACAACCCAAAATACAGATCAGGCAGAATATTTTTTTTTAAAAACAGTTTTTAAAAAAAAAAAAAATCCTGAAATACATAGTTATAGTTTCTACTTTATAAAAAAAAGGTACAGTTTAATGTCATCCTCCCTTACCAGTTTCCTATGATTGGTATAATGTTTCCGTCCATCCATGCTTACCGAAAATCCTTACAGCATAACCTGCAACTAATTATTTTCCAATGATGTGAGGATTTTAGGCATAGACATTTTGTAAGTATTTGTACCACCTAAAATCCTAATATCTATTTGTGAGTGCTCCCCTCTACAGTAAAGCTGTTTAGAGATACAACTTAGCACACATATTTTAGTGCTTCAATGTTGTCTGAATAAGCTTATATGCGCAATGGCTGTTGCAGAACTTTGGTTCATTCTTCATATTGTTTATGCCTCCTCTACAAGACTGGTACAAAAGCCCCCCACCTGAACATACTATTATGAAATTGCACCATGTTCACAATTTAAAGGTTTAAGCTTAGGTATTTAAGTTAATAATAAGAAAAACCTCACCCATAATATATCAAACATGCATATATTTACATATGAAATGCAGTAAGCAAACAGTGTTTAATATGAATTTATCATTTGGGCAACGAATTATTTGGCCAAGCAGTCTGAAAAACTGGCATCTAGAAATGCTTAACAAATAAATACTAAAGTTACTGTGATTCAAGAACAAATATATATATATATATATATATATATCTGAAACAAATCTCTTACTGTGTTATTCTTTTCTTTTTAAACAGTATTAGGAACAAGCTATCTTCATTTTAAAAAAAAAATATATGAAACTTATATGAAGCTCCTAGATTCTGAGACTGCACAAACAAAATAATGAATTTTAAATATTTCTGGACAAAAATGAATGTTTACGCACATTATTGAAAACATTGAAGGGTAAAAGGAAACAAAACTTAAAGCTTTTTTAAGATTAAGTTTATGAAAATTTGTGTAAGATATTTATATTCCATTTTAGGGAACGCTATTAATTGGTCGGAGTTTAAAATTGAAATACACTCTGTCATTTATCAGTTCTGAAATTCAGCATTCTTCCCCCCACTGCATTTGTACCATTCTGGAAAAATCTTGTTACTCAGTAAGGCTTCAGTGTCATCGGTGGTCAATCTTGAATATCTGAAGTGGAAGCCAAGACACTATAAAGTGTGAAACACGTATCTGATAATTTGAGGGAGGTAGTCTAATTCAGCACAGACTGTGCAGCTTCCTTAATAAGTGATGCAGCTTTGTCCAGTTCTTGTTCTGTTTGCTCCACTGTTACCACTACTCGAATACTAGAAAATGAAAGGCAGAACAAGTTACTCGTTTTCCTCAGTTTTAGGCCTTTTCTGAACTAATTTCAACACACATTAAACCTGCTACCTCCAGGGAAAGGATTATGAATATAAATTCAGTAAGAAACAAGATATATGACTAAACAGGAAAGGTTGGACTACTTTTTTTCCCAAACACACAAGCAACATAATTTTATCTGGCCTCCTCCTTATCTGCAGACATGCAGCTCTCAAATACTCCTGATAAACACACAAGGCCAGTATCAAACTGAATTCTAAGTCTGGGTAGTTTTAATACAGTTATTTCAGCATATTGGCACCGTATAACAGTGACTGGAAATATTCTCAAGAAGCATGGCTAACACATTAACATATCCACCTAACAGACTATTCAGTCCAGGTTACTTAGCAGAACCTCAACACTGTATGAAAATAGAGAATCATATCCAATAAAAGGCAGAAATACATTGACTTTCTACTAACCTCGGTGGAGGAAGACGCTTTTCTTCTTTCTCTAGATAGCGTGCCTGAGTTAATGCAATACCATTATTCATGCACTAGAGAGAAAGAAAACATGGCAGTCATCATTCTGGGGGAGACATATATCCTGTGCATACGTCCACGCATCACTGAAGCCATTCAATGGAATTTTATGGGTTTGGTGTCAGGATAACAACTAGGTCTTTCCCAAACGGAGACTTTGAAGGTCATGCAAAAAGTCTTTAATTAAGATATTAAATCATATTTATGTATATTTTAAAGGAGCATAACTACATTCTTTCTCTAGGGTTTACCTGTCACCTAAAATATACATCATCCTCATCAACCTCCACCTCCTTCACATGAAAGAGAACCAGCATGTACCAATAACAGAAAAAATGCTAAATATAAAACATATCAAGATTCTTGACACGTCCATGGACTCAAACAAGCAAAATTACAGAAAACTGCATCTCAGACTATTCAAATACAGCAACAGAATTTTGCTCCAGGGATAGCCTGTATTTCTACACGCACCAGCAGTTCTCTGATCAACTGTTTAAATGCAAATTTAACTTGATCTTTGAAATACAAAACAGGAAATACTCATTTTCTAAAGTCCAAAGTTCAAATGCATATATTTTTTATCAAGTGTTACAACCATCTTCAACCAGAAATAGTTAGATTTTACATTTAATACAGCCCTATAGAGAGCAAAGAAACTGGGTTTCAGGGCAGGCATTCATTCCTGCAAGACATTCCAGCAAATTAAGAAACAGAGCTGCTACTTTACCCACATGCACCCAGTTTATTATTTAAATTTAAAGGCAACAATGTATTTTGTGTTTTGTGCTATGGGAACACTTACATAATCTACAACTCTTTTCAGCAACTTCACATCATTTTCTCGAGATCCACAGCTCTCTTCCAATTGCAAGTGCAATGCTGGAGAAAAAGATTCTCCCACTACCTTTAAGCCAGAAATCCTAAAATAAATAAGAAACTTTTAATACATACCTGAACAGAACATTAAAGTTCCAGACAATAAATATGTCCACTTTCCAGAAAAGGAGTGACAAGAGAGGGATATTTAACAGAAACTTGTATTTCCCAAAGCTTTTACCAAATCTGTTATATTAAGTTTTTGTACAACAATAACCCATTCCTCTTTTCGCAAAAGCAATTAAGGATTCCAAATAGAGGATTTTGAAAGTATCTTTTCAGCAGTATAGAAGAATTGTTAATGTCAGGCTTACTATTTGCTGATAAAAATACAGCTGGCATTGGAATTGGCATTAGGAAAATCAGTAAATCTTTCTACCTTCTTATGTGACAAGAAGAAACCAGGTCTATAGAAATCTAATTTTAATTATTTCTGAAGAAAATCTTTTGAACATCTTCTAACACCAAGTCACAAGCTCTTCCAAAACCGAGGCACATTCACGGAACAACTCCCAGGCCCATATGTGCAGATAACAGTTAATTAGGTTCTCAGAACCTGAGTGCTGCAGTCCAGAATCATGTCCTGATTGCCCTCCTCACCTTGCTCATCACACGCACCAGGACAAGCTGGGGACTGACCTTCGGACTGCAGAGAGGCTCTGCAGAGAGGGACCTGCAGGTCCTGAAGGAAGATGTTGGCCATGGAGTCATGCTTTCATTGGTGACCATGAGCCAGCAAAGAGCCCTTGTGGAACAGTATTCTGGGCTTCATTAGGCAGAGTGTTGCCACAGTTTGAAGGAGGTGATCTGTCCTCTCTGCTCAGCTCTGGTGAGGCCGCATCTGGAGTGCTTGGTCCAGTTCTGGACCACCCCAACATAAGAGAAACTTGGGGTTGCTGGAACAAGTCCAGCATATGACAACTAAAATGATAGGGGATCGGAGCATCTCTCATATGAGGAAAGGCTGAGAGAGCTACAACACTTTATGGTCAAGAAAAGGAAGCTGAGGGTGGATCTTTGCAATGCAGTTAAATAACTGAAGGGAAGATTTAAAGAGGATGGAGCCAGACTCCTTTCACTGGTGCCCAATGGCTTGAGAAAAGGCAAAGGGAACTAACTGAAACCATAAGTTCTGTATGAATCTAAGGGAAAACATCTTTACTGGGAGGGTGACTGAGCCCTGGAACAGGATGTCCAGAAGGGTGGAGACACTTAAAAGTCATGTGGACAGGATCTTGCGCAGTGTGCTCTAGGACACCCTGCTTGAGCACAGGGCTTGGACAAGATGACTTTAAAGGCTCCTTCCAGCCTCAACCACCTTGTGATTCTTTGATACACAAGACTAAATTATTCCCTTCTACGTGCCATAACAAGATCTTCATGCCTAACACTTAACAGATCCCACAAATGCACTACCTCTCTAACATCAGCCATAACTTTGAGTTCCTGACTTTGGTGAGCTTTTATCACATAGAAACACAGAGATTCATATTCTTAAAGTCTTCCATTTTTTAAAAAAGTCAAAACGAAGTTCAAAAAACAGTCAGAACAGAAAAGATAACAATTCCATAACTGTAAAACTGGAATCAGCATGAGAAAAAAATAGGCACTACAAACACATGAAATCTTGAGCTTGAAAAAATAAAAATATTCTCTAACATGACAAGCTTCTTGCATTATGCCTACAACACTATCAGCTCACAGTCCAGTCTAGAAAAACAGGTCAAACTGGCAGCCTTTTCCTTAGCCAAAGAATGGGAAGCATTCTGGTGTCATTTATGTACACTTGCACACAAAACGGAGGCAATTTCTTTAATGTAAAACACAGAAGACAAGTATCCCACTATAACAGTGCAGGAGGGAAGACAGAGTTTGATAGTATAAAGCACCAAAGCACCAGGAAAAGCAATCCAAGGTCCACTACCAAAGTAGGAATCATATGGAATACATAGTAAAATGCATCAGTTATTTGTTATGTTTTCTAAGAGCCATCTCATGTTTAAGAAGCGTAACACAGTATTCAATTAAAACTGCTAATCATAAATAGCACCTCCTCTCCTTGTCCTCCACAAAAAAGAGGAAATAAGAAAAGACAGTTAGGAAGCAATCTTTGTATCACTTCCAATCAAACTTTGGGTCTTTGCCCAAACAACATGCTTTGTGTTAGGTTCATAGAAGCTGCTTACAAGTTTCTAGCTTAAGTTTAGTCTAGAAACTTCTTCTATCAGTCACAGCTGTAGTAAACAGACCTATACAATTCCTCCTACCCAAGTATTTGAAGAAACATCAGAGTTTAAGTTTTTTTTTTTTTTTTTGGCGGGGGGATAGCATTTTAACATTCACAAAGAGCACTAGCTACGTTTTCCTGAATCTCTACCAAATTAAAATCAAGTAGATAGTTTAAAATCTCACACATGTAAGTTTCCTGAAATCAGAATTCTCTTTCCATAAAGAATGCTGGAAAAAGAAAAAATATTTATAAATTTCATGCAAAAGCAAAAGATATATGAAAGATCTGTTTTTGAAGAAACAAAGGAACAAAACTGAGCTCCTGAACTCCAAGGCTCTTTTTAAGGCCACTTCTATCTTAGCAGATCAAATGTGCCTTGGACGGTTCCCTGGCTCCAAGGCCACTGGGTACAGAACGACTCACATCCATACTTCTAAAATGAGAGTCTCCAGGCCAGGGTGGCCACATCCAAACTGTCTATTGGGAATGGTTCCAGGCTCATGCTAGCTTCGGAACAGTATCCAGGAATTGTTTCCGGGAGTGCTACTCTGCCTGGGCCAAAACCATGCCACAGACCCTTCTAACAATGCAATCGTGTAGACAATTGAGTTCCAGGGCCCAGGAATGTTTCCTGGCCTTTATTTACTAGCAGAAATGTAACCTCAGGGAGCTCCCCAAAAGGGTGCACTTCAAAGCTCTCCATACCTCAGTTCAGAAGCTGAGCTGCAAAACTGAGTGAAAAGGCCAGACTCTCTGGCCTTTGGGAATTCTGCAAAATTCTGAGGAATGGATTCGAAAATTCTCAACTGAGTCTAGCACCTGCAATGAGTAGTGAACTATTTAAGGACTACTACTTACTAGCCTAAAGTTTTTTAAGCAAACCCAAAATCCTGTTTGATTCCATCCTGTCTCCCTGCACAAGCCTAATATTGGAGGGCTGAGGAAGATGGGGGGGGATAATCATGCACCCACACTTAACACGCCAAGAAAGATTTCCTTTATTTTCAATTTGTTCCTCTCACTTGTCCACTTTCTTTGTGCACATTTCTGTTCACCTTTTAAACTCCCTTTTAAATTAACAGTTCTATCAAGGGTAGAGGAAAACCCAAATTTGTAGTAAAACAGTAGCTGGGATTAGATGAGGTAGACACCTCTGTTTAATGTAACAGCATTTAAAAAAAATCCTGAAGCTTTGCTTTTGTTTAAAAAACTGCATCTCTTTCCTGACATGGTTACAAATTAAAAACAGGATAAAATAAAAACCTACACCACACAGAATCATGCAAATATTAGTTCAAATCTTCCCTCCAATATTGCTTTACACACCCTACTGACATAGTTTACCTCGTAACATCTTGGCATTATTAAATTCTACAAGTTCTCTTGAATGTGTCCAAAAAGTAACTGCCTTTGTAATCTACGCAGTTTGGTCTCAGTATTGCCACACTGCTTTCCATAAGGCAGAAACAGAAAAACACTATTTCAGGATAGGCGTTTGGTTCACGTGTTAATTTGTGACCATACTCATCACTGAAATAATTTAGGATGAAAAAAAAAAAAAAAGTATAATTCACGGAATAATCACGTTAGCCATATATTATCCAGCATTGTTTTTCGTGGCTATTATTGAATAAAAGGCTAATCATTTCTCCTTACTCAGAGTTTATTCCTGTATTTTAAATGTTTATATTTTTATGTTAAAAACAACAAGTGCAGAAGAATATTATAATGATTCTGTAGTAAAATGCGCTTAGTAGTAAAGAAAAGACATGAACAACTTTCAGTTGACTGTAAAATATTTGAAATTTAGAAGCATTTGTATATTTATGGCCTGAATAGTCTATGTGTTTTCAAACCACTGTTTAGGCAAAACATGAGCAAAGGAGATTAGGATTAGGATTATCAAATGGTTGAATTATACCAAAGAAACTGAACATTGTTGAAGACTATCAGAAGTTCTAACAGTAAGAATGCACTGAAGAGTAAACTTTTATCAAGATGCAGATGCTTACTGAAATAAATGTAATTCATACTGAATGACAGAATATGCATTTAAACAATGTATCATTAATACTACATCAATGCGTCATTGATACTACATTATCAAAGTAGATTGTGTGCTCTGTGTATATGCATTTTTGTAATATGTAATAGGAAATTGCTGAAGGAAATGAAGTGTAAAATATACACTTTTTACATACCTAATCTGCAAATTAGATAGTACTTGAATAGTCAGAGAAATTTTTATAGTTTTTAATATCAAAAAATGACAGAAAAAATACAATTACTAATTACATCTACCATTTAAAACGGATCACTGTTAGGAAAATCTGAAACAGAATTCTTATTTTTCAGACTTGTTTTATGTCCTCAAATAATCATACTTCCATTACTATTTAATATCCAAATCTCATATGTTAAAAACAATATTGTATGTTAGGTGACTGCAAGGCATTCTTTCATTTGAAAGAATATCAGCTAAGCTATGCCCATAACTATCATCAAATGATAGTTACTTACATATTTCTTTCACCATGATTATCAATACTTTGCACCATCAAAACCATGCTGCCTTCTCATAAAGGCTTCAGTACATAAGAGTTTGCAATCATCCCCAACAGAAATAAGGTATAATCTCATTTCAATACCTGTAAAGGGATTTAGAAAAATTTGTCCAAAAACTCCAGTCTAAACATCAAGAGAATCAGATACAGTCTAAGGAAGGAGAGTTCTTTAAAGTCATTTCAAAGGAAAGGATAGATTGACAATAATACAAAGTAAAACAAACAGAAAGCCAAAACCTTACTAAAATAAGAAAAAAAATCCATCATCCTCAACAAGAAACAAACAGCTTACCCCTGTAAAGCTCTGTGAATTCGCTTGCACTTTTCCTGAAGAATCTGAAAAATACCTAGACAAAACAAACAAACAATCCTCAGATCTTGTTTCTGCTTTACATTTCTGTGAGTCTAAGATTAAAAAAAAATGGAAAGAGAATTAATGTATTAAAGCACTTCGAAGGATTAAGTCTCTTCACTACTCCTCCTAACGCTCATCATTCTCATTTCTGTCATTAAATGACAGGTTTGTTAAGATCTCAAAAGAAACATTATTTCCCTTTATCTCTTTACTACAGCTGTACTCATTTCATGATCATGTGGAAAGAATACCACAAACGCTTACTAAGGCATTTGAAATGAGAAATCCAACTTATTTGTAAATCTATCTACAGGCAAGGAGACTTCTGCTCCTTGGTGCTCTCATCCACTCATTGACAACTCTTAAACAGGAAATTTTGACTCTTGAATCTACAAACCTTGATTCTTTCCTTAAATAAAGATCAAACTTCACCATAGCTAATAATTTCAAAGCCTACTCTATTTTTGTGTTGTAGTTTTTTTTGTTGTCTTTTTTTGTTTAATGCTTGAGGACCAGGCAGGGAGTACACAGGACCTTCATGCTTGGACTTTTGTGCGACTTAATGCTTTTTTTCCATTTTTGAGAGACTAAATACTACCCCTCTCTGTAGATCTCTCTCAACCTTTTGACGGTAATGAAAGAGAAAAAAACAACAACAAACAACTAAACACAATTTGGCCAGTTTTGTATATCACTTGTCCCAAGAATTCAGTGAGTATGTAAAGTAGAACAGCGACTTCTTATCTGGAGCTCAACTGATAGCATCACTGTCTCCTTTATCCTCAAGTAACTCATTTTTATTCAGAAGAAGTATTTTTAAAAATAAAAAAAGGTGAGAAATTATAAAAAGAAAAATAATCATTAGTGCAAAACTGATCAACTGAAAAAGAAGAGAGAGAACATGGGAAAAAAAAAGTTAAAAATCAAAGTAGGGAAAAATATGGGGTGAATTTGGGATGAAGAAAAAAACGAAGAATAGGATTTTCCTGAATTACGTACCTGGATTATCTTCCATAATATTCAGCGCCTCAATAGCAGCAGCAGCTAACAAAGGAGGCAGGGATGCAGAAAAGCAGTAGCCCTGGCCAGACAATCGCTGGGAGAGAAAAAAAAAGAAACAAAAAAAACCATTTTTTTTGTTTGTAACAATTCAGAAAAAAAATGTTTTACAAGTAAATTTGTTTAAATTTAAAAGTAGCTCTCCGATTCATCTAATATCCTCTGTAGAAGAAGGAAGTTCCTATACAGAATTCAGTGTTGTATAATAATTCCTATCATAACATGGCTTGTAAGTTGATAAAATACTCCAAATTCTCAAAAAGGAACCCTGTCACGCCATATAAAAATAAGATATGGCTTACCTGATGATCAATAACAAAAGATCTACCACAGCAAAATCCTCCAGTGGAAGCCAGTGAATGTTCCATGTTTGCGCTGATAAGATCTATATCATCTATCTGCCATTTAAATTAACAACAAAGTTATCAAGAAATGCCTTTGATTAAATTACGACTACTGTACAATACACCTAACATGTCTTATTTCATATTATTATAAACACCAGAATGTCCAGAATGATACTGCATGTTCAAAAGGAGGTGCAATTTACAAAATTTCAAGCAGTACAAGGAGGACCTTGGAAATTAAGATATATAGATTTGTATATATGTTACACAAGCTCATTCTCTTTCAGGAACCACTATGTATGGAACATAAGCAGGAAAAAAAAAAAAAGAGGTTATATGTATATGGGTCACAACTCTTTAAAGGATACAGTGTCATGGCATCCATTACAACAGCTAGTAGTCCCCCAACAGTCAGTTAAGATATAACGGGACTAAAACTGAGCACAAGCCTAGACAAATCACAGTTTGGACCCCAAAGACGCAATTGTCTTATTTCACTCATTAGTTGCAAACAAGCTTTTCTTTTTGCCATACTCTGTAACGCATACAGATGCCTATCACTACAAATTTCTATTTTGAGTAAAGAAAACAGACTGTGTGTAAAAGAACTTTACACGAGTCAATCGGATGGTGGTTTGCAAGCCTCACAGCAGTTCTCTAATGCTGTTTAACATTCATTTGCTCTTTTCTATGCTCTCGATTGAACCGGGAAACATGCAAAGTGAAAACAAATTAAAAATAGGGGTAGGAGTAGAAAGTAGTGAGATACATAATTTTTAACTAAATTCTGCCCTTCAGAGGCAGTAGAAGATACTTCACATCGGGGAGACATTGGCTGCCAAAACAGCATTTCTTCCTTCTCTAGCTCAGGTGGTTAGGTAAACAAAAAACTATAAGGATTGCAAAGCACAGAGTTCATTCCATTTCAGTACTCCTCAGGAGAAGAGAGTACAAAAGAAAGACTTGCTGTGTTGGGAGTATATTTTGGCTGAAGCCATCAGTAAAAGTGTAGGAAAATACCTTTGGAAGGATTAACAAAAGCTTTCTCCTATATTTTTCCCTTGAGTCAAATGCAATATATCAGAACAGGCATGGGTTAAGTGGCTGCTGAGAAGACACTTTTGACTTGCTCCTAACTCCCAAATATTACGCCTAAGTATAATGCCTTTGCGGCATATGGACCTGGAGAATATTACACTGAGCATTAAATAGAAAGGGTATTAAATTATGTACGGTAAGAATTTTCCTGCTTGCTTTCCTCACTAAAGATACATACTCTAAAAAAACTACTTCAGATAAGCAGTAGAAAGAAAAAGTGCCCTGGACTTCTACTACTGGTAAGTGGACAGAAGGAAAAGTAAGAACAGCAGCAACAAAACAAAAAACAAACCAATAACAACCAAAAAACACATACACACACACAAAAAAAAAATCAGTAAATATTGTTAATGACAAAAAAATGTAGCAAAATTTGCCTCACTACTGGTCTCATTACAACATAAAATACAGGAAGATGGCACTTACATTTATTCCAAAGTGTTCAGTAATTCCTCGCCCATGTTCCCCTAGTACTCCAAAGGAAAGGCTCTCCTCCAAAAAAATTCTAACTTTGTATTTATATTTCAGTTTTATCTAATACAATGGAAATAATACAAAATGTAAGACAAACCCATGAGAACCTGGTAACAAAATGCGTGGGGGGAAATAAGATGGCATACAGACAACTACAGTACCACAAATACTGCAAAAACATCAGCTCCGTAGATGAGTTCTGATTTTAAACACTAAAAAAGCTTTCAAACAATTATCACTATTTAATGCTAAAGACAGAGTAAATTCCTTAAATTCTAACGATCATGTACAAAAATAAACTTTGGTTACTTGTCTACTGATAAGATACTATGTTTTCACAGCATTTCTTTCCTTACTTACAGTCTGCATAACAAGTCAATTTATTCTGAATAATAAATGTATTCCTTGGAGCCATTGTATGAAGATTTTTTTGACACTAATTTTTACAGATATATTTTTAGTTTAACAATATAGTGACAGAAAGTTTTTAAAATACAGTAGATTTTACAGGTTTGAAACTAAGACTTTACCTGGATATTTACTTCCTCACATAAATTATTATATTATATAAATGTATTATTACTTACTGATTGGGAATTTCCACAAAAATGTCAGTTTGGGATCCCCATTTCATAAATATTTGAGGAAGAATATTACTCAAAAACTACAAGCAAAGCTTTTCTTTGTAGGCTTAACTGCACACTACTACTGTTTTATAATCATGTGTGTTCATAAACAGAATTTAAAAAGCAAACTGAAACCACTTACCAATTCTGGAAGAGGGCAGATGTCTCCTGTATTCATATACAATCCTTCCACTACAATAAACCTTCGAGTTACACGGGCCTTGCGGGGATTCTTCAAAGAAAGATATGATTTCAGTTCAATATCAATAATTACTGACAAATGAAGCTCTGATGGTTTTGTGGGGAGGCAAGTAATGGGAAGGGAAGGGAAGGAAGATAATGTCTTTTTTTAAAGTAAGCTTTTACTTTAGTCTAAATTTAGTATTTATCACAATAGAAGTTGAAACTTGTCATTGGACTATTTGCCTTTATTTTTGACAGTTTTAAAGCTCTTAACTCATACATAGATTTTAAGATTCTTAACAAACCACAACCAATTCATTTGAACTTTATGCATAATACATAAACAATACAACTACAGAAGAAATACTGCAATTCTAGGTCTCTATTATATTCAGAACAGTTATGTTCTCTCATTAGTCAGAGCATTTAGAAGGCTTTTTAACAACTAATTTATGTGACCGGATTCTCAATGCAGCACAATCCTCTTGGAAACAGTTGTCTTCGTAAGACATGACTCAAAAGCATTCACAATTTTCAAGTCACAGTCTGGTCTCTGAACAACAAAAGCCATAAGAATGCTCTTCATTTTTTTTTCTGTTTAAACTATGATTTTATTACTTGATCTTCACTGTTCTAAAATGACTAACTCAAAACCTGCTAGCAATGGAAAATACACAAGTTAGTCCATGGGTGATACTACTCTCAGACTTAATATTATCACCACTTACTTTCTTCCACATTGCCCAGCTCTATTTTCTTTTATCACTTGATTGTGCTAAACCTTTAAATAAAGCGAAACAATGTTCAAATTATGGTTTCCTTATTGCTTATTTTACCAGTAGGATTTTAAGCTTCACCTTCTTCAGTTCTTGGGAAAAGTCTTAAAAAACATTTGTCTTTAGTGAGCACTAAGTACCAAAACTAGGCACATTAAGAAAAACGTTAATCATGTACCTCCATCAAAGCACCCTACTCCAACAAAACAAATGTGCTACCTAAACAGACGACCTCACTGTTCTGCCAACTAAATCTAAGATCACAGGTAGAGATTATTGGACAAGATGCACTTCACATAAATGTGTGTAGACTAGCTCCTTCAAATTTGCTATTAATCACATCCATTATTGATTTATGTTCGTCAGCTTACAATTATCCATCTTATCCAGTTCACTTTTTGTTAGCAGGATATCATCTTTCTCCCAAATGCCTGCAACTTCCCCAGCATTCTATGACTAAGGAATATAATGGAGCTAGTTCTTCAGCACATTGTTTTAAAACTCATGCATGTGAGTTTTCTGGACTAGCTGATGCTGATTTTAATAGGTGCTTTTGGGCAGCCTTTTGTATTCCAGGCAGAATATAAAGGTAGCTTTTAAAGACAGGATATCTTAAAGAGTTCAGCGGAGACAGATAATTGAAAGAGAAGTTAAAGGAAAAAAAAGAATCACATTCCTTCTCTAAAGCAAACCTAACACTAGCATCACTGCTTTGTGTTGATTTTACTGTGTGGCATTCAAATTCATAATTAACAAGTACAATTTGTTAGGTAAATATAGTTACACGAAAATCTAAAGCGCAAAATCCATGCAAAATCACCAAAATCACTACATTTCCATCATTTGATCACAGTGATATCCCATGCTACCAAATCCTTTGAGTTTCCTTCCAGTGGTGACAAATACAACACAAGATCTTAGTTATATAAGCAACATCAACTGTTCAACAGAGTTATATGAAAATGAAATAATTGTCTAAGAACTGCGTCCAGTCAATTAGAGAAACCAATATGAAAAAAGAACAAAAAAAGAAAAAGGAAAAAAGAGAACAAGAAAAAGAAAAAGAAAGAAAGAAAAATGTGATAGGGCACAGAAGAGTACAAACACCTCATCAAAAGAACTGTACCTTTTGATCTTCAACCTCTTGTTCTTTCAGCAGTCGTTCCAGGTGAGCCATATCATTATGTTTAAATAACTTGATGTTACTACGAGATGCTTGTAAGCCCTTCTGAATAGCAAAGCAGGCAGCTTCATCTCTGTAAATGTATCAAGACCTTTAAATTTGCACTTGGTTTAGCATTCAATCAAAGAAAACTGGCTCATCAAAGAAAACTGGCTTTTCTGTGTGTCTGATCTGCTTTTGAGTTGCTATCTATACTTATGGGAAATTAAGAACAGATTTATTAAATCATCATAGATTTTACTTACTGTTTGAAACATATTTCCAGAGCTTCTCAATTTCCCTATACACTGTAACACTGCAATATTGCACTGAAAACAAGCAAGCTTTTGTTGAAGCATGCACTGGTCCTTTGGTATTCATTGGTGTGCAACATGAATGAACTGGGTACTACTCCTAGTCATCATACCAGAAGCCCTTTTTCCTGGATCTTAGCAGAAAAGTACAAAGCCGTGCCTATAACATTTACAGTGGTCTTCAGAGTATTCAAAACCTGATTTTTAAGACTCATTGAGAATTATTCTCCCAAAGTTTAAAGACTAAGCTGTCATTTTAAGTTTTGAAAAAACAAATTCCTAGCGAGAATTGGTGGAGCGGCAATCCACCAATTTCACAGCTACATACTCCCAATAATTATTTAAGAGTGGCAACTTAAACTTTCTGCACATGGTAAATACAGTAATTTCAACCAAGTTCTTTTTTAAGCAAAGGAAGATGATCTTTAGGCTACTGAGAATCTGAAATTATACAAGACAGCTAAATCCAGGATTCACCTGCATGTTGAATATTGCATGCTATTCTGGTACTTAATCTCAAAAATCATAATAATAATAATAATAAAAAGATAAGTGTTCAAAGATGACCAAAAAAGATATCAAGCTATGAACAAGCTTCTGTAAAAGAAGTCTTCTGGGCATTGACTCTTACAGTTAAACTGTATGCTTAAAAGTGACCAAAAAACAGATTATAGTAGACAACTGCAAAAGCAACAGTAGTTTGCAGAAGATGAGCAAGCAGTAGTGGTTCATAGACTCTCTTCATTAAAATCAAATCCATCAATTGAAATAGGTGTTAGATTTATTAAGGTTAAGGCATTTATTCATATAATGTTCAATTGTAACTGTGATATTACACATCACAGAAGCACTCTGGATATTAAAGATTCATATTGGTTCAAAAACAATAGAAAAAAATAAGAAAAATCTATGAAGAGCAATTAAAGCATAAATCCTTGGGCTCAGAAATTTTTGAGCGTTTTTACACTCTGCTTCTCCTGGTATTTTACTCTTCTCTAGAGAAACTGCCACTGGCTACTCCATGGGAGAAGATACTGGACTTGCTGAATCCTTGATTAGACCTAGTATAGCTGTTCTTATGTTATGTTAAGCCATAGTGATCTTTATCCAACTAATCCAAAATGCATGAGGAGAAAAACTGGCTTGTAGGAAAGGTGAAAAACCAGCTGTAAATAAAAGCAGATCTGAGTACACATTTGATTATGAAGAAAACTAGAATCACACTTGTATAAGCCCTTCTATACAAACATCTTGATTTTCAGATGACTGTCCACATTTGCTTTTCCTTGAAAAAGCAGTAACTGGCTTGCATTTGGAGTATTTTGGAGAATAAATAAATAAATAAATAAAATTAAAGGAAAAAAACAAGACATCTGAACTTTTGGAGCATTATTCTCTAAAGGTCAAATTATCATGACTTGTAATAATAAAAAAATATTTAAAGGAAGTCTTAAACCTGTAATTTCCCAAGGAGAAAACAGTACTTACACAAACACAATATCTCCTCGTTTTGAGTATGCGGGAATAGCACTGGCAATCGTTGCAAATCCATATGAGTATATAATAGCTTCCTCTGTTCTCATGAATTTTGCGAGTCGTTCTTCTAATTCTAAGTGCACATCTATTTGAGAGGAAAATTAAAACAGACAGTTTAATTGTTTTCATATCAGAAAGACTAACTATGGTTGCTTTAACAATCATCTAATGATTGTTTATTTGCAGTAGCAGCATTACAATAATACAATATACAATAAATAATTTACCAAAAGCAGCTGCAGTCAATCCGATCTTACTTAAAATGCCAAATAACCAACTATTAATCAGCAGCTCTGCTAGATTAGAATAATAAGTAGTGCAGTGCTCACACATTGGTAATTTAAATCTATTTGTGATTAGACCACGGTAGACAAGGAAGGCTTCCTGGTCTGTGACTAGGGAGCATAGTTACTACAGTCAGACAATAAATAGCAATGTAATTTATAGCAGTTAATGCTGTCCTGTTGTCCTGTTTTCTAAGCTGATTCTTCTACTGTATCTAGCACAGCTATCACTATAATTGAAAATTGCTCTTGTCAGGCTGCAATCACATTTTGTGTCCTGAATGCAATTAAAAGTCAAGTGGGGATGCCACACCTCGCACCAGAGATTACTCACCCTTAAGATCAATTGACAAAATTATGCATACATTTCCCAAATCAATTCATTGAAAATGATCCAGATCAGAAACAAAACAACACTAAATCAAACGATTAAGAAAAATACCATGTGTTGAGTGGAGTTATTTCAGAAGCTGTCAGAAGCAGAAAGGTAACAGCGGCTTAAGCACTGTGCCTGAGCAAGAAAATCTGTATTGGTCAAACTTATTTGAACTGCTCAAATATCTTGCTACTAAGTGCCTCTGCTGGCAAATAAGGCAGACAGAGAATTACAGCTTTTATCCCCTTATGTGGCTTATGGGCAACACTGGGCTGAGTGTTCCATAATAAAATTTGTAAAATCACCTCTAGTCAAATGTTTTTTTTTTTGCAATTTTCCAAAGTTTATCAAAACAAAGTTCAAATGAACAAACAACAAACGGAACATACAGATCCTCCAATAACCTACAAGGCACAATTCCTTCTGTTTTGATATTTCCAGCAAGTAAGGGAGCAGCAATAAAGTGCTTTGTAAAAAGCCATATGAAAGAAAGAGCGCACTGCTTCACAGAGAGAGCATAATCATTTGATTTGTATGTGTATACAATAATAGCAACGGGAAGGATACTTATTATCTACTTTCTGACAGGAAATTTAAGTATTTCATAAGCATCCTTTTTTCTTTGTTTCTACATGAACTTTGGGAATCTATGAGCTAGAACTGGATCTCCAACCAAGCTTTACATATGAACTTTGATTCGATTACTGAACATAAAGCCCAAGAAGAATCCTTTTTTTTTTTTTTTTTTTTTTCCTATTTTTTTCTTCCCCTGGCAGCAAGCATGAGAAAAGGTGGCTGGCAACATGGCATATTCAGCCAAAATGCTCTTTTTTGAAGCCTTGTCAGCTAAGAATCACAAATTAGGGGGAACAAAGTCTAAACTATTATTTTGAGTGCCCAGTTATGCCTAAAGGGAAAGATGTGTTTTGTTGGAGAATAAAACCTGCACCCTTCAACTAATATGCTTGATCTGAAAAAATCAAGAGATCATCATCCAGTTAAAAATGAAAACTTGCATGCTTCTCGCTGAGCTTTTGCTCCACAACAAATACTGTTTGCAAATACAGAGGCTACAGAAAATAGTGAGCAAAAGAAATACAGTGAGCAACAACCAGCAAACAAATACAATCAGATTCTATTACAGAGAGAAAAAAAAATCTCTAAAGCCAGATAAATATTCTCATTCTTGGCAAAAATTAAGTCTTCCGAAGGCAAGCACTACAAGTAAGATTGTAATATAGCATAAACAAAGCTGGCAGGACATCACATAGCAGAAAGGATGCTTTGTTTAACTGGTGAATTTGAAATGTCTATGGCAACATGAGTTAAAGCTGCATTACTATCCCATTACAATGAAAACAGGTTACTACCTAAATCACCTATTATTCACTGCAATAATTTCCTGTAGTAATTTCAGGCAGGTTACATTAGCCTACCTGAAAGAAGAGCTGCAATCACTAACAAAAGAATATTTGCACAAAGACAGATATGACTAAAACATCTTTCTGTACACCCACAAAATCCTAATGTAAGTACCTCCCTTGAGGTACTTAGAGACACTGATCAGATCCCCTCTCAGTCTTCTCTTCTCCAGGCTGAACAGGCCCAGCTGCCTCAGCCTCTCCTCATAGGGCAAGGCTATCAGGTTAGTCAAGCAAGATTTCCCCTTGGTGAATCCATGCTGACTACTCTTGAGCACCTTCTTGT
>NW_010577065.1:730617-741922 GCF_000705375.1 Tinamus guttatus | reverse complement strand
TAAAAAATTACAGTATCATCATGGCTTTACTTATCATTTAGCAATATAAAACACTGGAATCTTGTTTAGAAAAAGAAGAAAGAAAAAAATGTTGGCCAGAAAAAAACATGTTAACACATACAAAATGAAGCACAAACTTTTTTACATATTAAGGGAGGATTAAGGCAGGTCCCCTCCAGATTGTGAGTCAAAATAATTTTTACGATTTTACTGAAATATTTAATACTTCTTAGAATAGTTATGAGCCTATCCAAATGCAATCCACACATTATATCAAGTATGCAGTATTAAACCACCACAAACATATGCAACTGAGATATACCCAAGTCACCATTCATAGGAGACATCAACACATCATAATCAGGGAAATATCTCTCTAGCATCAGTATGGTTCCTCCTAAAATGCTTACTGAAAATGCGCTTGCCAGAAATGCTCTTGACTTACAATTAGGCTAAAGAAACTTTCATTTCTGCATTAACTCTGAAATGACGCCTGAGTTTACAGGCCAGGTTTCAAGCTTATTGCTGTTCTACATCTAATGGTAAAGTGATTGGCTAGCAGACTAAACCTTACCGCAAATATGCCAAGTCGTCCCCACAGCAGCTGTTAAGTTTAACAGCCATAACATATTAACATTCTATTGCAGTATGTTGCCTGCACTGGACGGCCCTAAATAATTACGCATTTTCTGAAACAAGCTAAAAGGTTTCTTTGTTCTGATCTTAAAAAACAAAACCAAAAAAACCTCCTTTAACCTTCTTTTACTCTAAGCTACTGCTTTGTTTCAAAGTCTTGAATAGAAGAGGGTCAAAAACAGTTACTCTTCATGTAACTGAAGTCAGTTAAAATAGGCATCCTTTTTCAGAGCAATCATTTCTTCCCTGTATTGGTTGGGCCTCAAAAGGCAACAACTTGTGAGAACAAATGATTGTGCTATGTCACAACATTATTTGAAAGTATTAATGTCACTGACAGGATATTAAGAATGTTTACATTTCATAAGTTATCAATATGAGTAACAAAGGTGAAGCTTGGGAAAGAAATTTCTTAAGCAATTTCTAAAACCACTGTGACTCCTGGCTAAAACATCACAAATATTTTTATAAACCTCAAAATATCTAACAATGTAATGCTGACCCATAATTCCCTGAAAAAAAATACGAAATTCCTTCACAAAACAAGCTTGCCATCAACTACCATCATTTTTGTTGTCCAAATTTATTACCTTTAAAAGGCACTAGGTTTCATGATGTTCCATATAGCTAGCCACCAAATCAAATTCATGTGAAATGTATTGTGTCCCCTTAACTCCACCCCCACTATAACCACTTCTGGACCTCTAGGTCTACTCTAATATTAAAACACATCAAGATTACCAAACAATATAATATATACCTGAACAAATGCTAAGACAAAGCCCCCACATCAGTATTTTAAAAACTGCTGAATTCAGGCATTTAAATTAAGAAACTCTATCTTAAGATTGCCTTAATAAGGAGACCTTTTCAGCGGTAAATCAGTCCTGTTAGGCTACAGAGGCAATTCATTTATGAAAGTTTTGGCGGGTACTGATATCCCTGTGTAGCAACACACTTAAGAATACAGATATCAACTGTTTAAGCAGAAATCAAAAAAAAAAAAAAAATCACTTCAGGCAGATTTACCCTGAAACAATGTTATAGTTGAGAGCTGGGTGATCTTTTGATACAGGAGGAACAAGAGGCTCTGGCTGCCATTCTTCAATCAATTCTTCTTTTTCCTAAAGAAGAAAGCATATTGCTCAAAAAAGGATTTCCATTAGAAAAAAATATATTTTAATAAATAGTTGATAATAGATACATCAGAAATGATGCACACCAATACATGATAACTTTCTGACTCGCTTCAGATTGGTATTACATCAGCATGTTTTGATATGATAATCAGAAGAAGAGATACTAATTCAGTGCCCCTGCCAAATTTTAATCAATACTATTTTGTTTAGGCTTCTAACTAATGAAAATCCTCCTCTACAATATATCCAAGTAACTAAATACAAATTAAGTAATAATTGAAAACAAACAAGCTCAATTCATATTCTAAAATGTTCAACATTTAACAATAGTGGTAGTAACATGCTAAGCAAAATAACACATATACATTTTCCATATGGTGGAGAACACAGACTACAGAATGTTCAGAAAGAGGAGCACAACTACTAAACCACTTATCCTTGCCTAACCATGGAGGAATAGCAAAAGCATATTCATTTTTAAAATGCTTTACAAATACATACAAAAACTTAAATTTCCAAATGGACATGCACAAGACCAGGATCCTGGATACATCAAACTAGTCCCATATAAAGTTATTTTACTAAGAAATGATACACAAAAGACATCACCAATTATTAAGACAAATCAAAGATGTCAGAAATCAGAAAGAAACTAAAGATACATGTTCAACTCTCCTTTATTTGCATTGCCTTCCTTTTACTAAACTAATGAATAATTTCATTTTAAGTTTTGTTGAAATATTAATTAATCTCCCAAGAGCTCAGTCTATTTCAAAACTCAAATAGAAATTTAAATAGTCCTGTATTTCAAAAGATATATTTTTATTGGGCATAGTTCCTTGTTTTTTAATATTTTGCAGATGTACTTTAAATTTTTATTCTCCTTTCTCATGTTGGATTTCTTACTAGAATTCTACCCAAGAAGCATATATTTGAAAGGAAATAAGTGCCATTAATATGTGCAACTGAATTAAACATATTCAGTATTTTGAAGTGGCTACACTTTGGTTAGAAGAGGTGCTTAGTTTCTTCATCCACTATAGACAAACCCCTGAGCTCCGCATGCAGCTGCAGCACATGCATTGAAATGACGTTTCTTCAGCAAACAGTTAAGCACTAAAGCTACATATGTGCTCTGTACCAATGTCATCCAGATGCATGGCAAATAGCAGATTTGAATACTTAATTAAAAATAAATAATAGACAACTGATCATAAGTTATTAATGAATATTATCGACTACTCTTCACTACTGCATTTATACTCTTCCACAACAGAGTTCAAAAAAAAGGCTTCTGAAAACCAGAAGAGGATGTCACTACGCACACTCATGCAGCCTTCAATCTGCTCCTCTATAGCTGGTATCCACATGTCACAAACTGAGTGCAAGTACTTTGCTTTTCCTTTCTTTAATATTTTTGAACTCTGGGTACCAAATACAATCGAACATCTTGAATACTTAAGAGCAGAAATTCAGTTATAACCTCTATAATACGGAATGTAGCAGAAAGAAAAGCACCCTTTATAAAAAGACATACAGGCCATCACAACTAAATTGTAACTGAAATGTGTGAATATGCAGTCCCTATTTAGTATTTCTCTCCCTTCCACTCACACCAGCTTGTGAGAAGCTTTGATTCCTTCTTCAAAATGTGTGAAGCACACAAAAACTAAGAGCACAGGTGACAAGGTATGTCAATAATCTGCCTTTTTTTCTCCTCACAAAATACAATACACAGAAGAGTAAACCTCCTTCTCAACAGCAAAACTTCACCAGTTCTAGCTCACATTAGCACTCACCTGCTACATCACTGCATTTTAAAGAACATAAAGACATAAAGGACAAGCATTTGTATCTTCTTATCTCATGTGTTCTCCTTGCACATATATTTCTGTATGCACTGCACAGGCAGTAGTGCACCAAAAGTTTCTAGAACAGAAGTTTCTTTATTACTGTGGAGGACTAGGCATATCGAGGATTGCAGTATGTACCAACCCCAAGAGACCATCCAAACTAAACTGGACCAGCCAATTGGCCTATCCTGCTGACCTTTTGGACTAAACCCTTATGAGCATCTCTTGATCTTATCAGAAGCTATTAATTTAAGATGCCATAAAAGCAGGTTTACATGGAGTGACTGTCTTGGAAAGCTTTTACTCCAATGTCCTCACATTTAACAACACTTCTCTCTTGTACCTTCCACAGGTACACCACACTTTAAACCGATATTAAAACCAAGAATTAAAATGATAATTTTCCAATATACAGAAAAACACTTTTTGATTTGCAGCTGTGGCATCTTTAATATATGCTTGATTCACTTAGCTCTTCTCATTTCACTGCATGCCAATTCCCTTTCAATGAAAAAAAAAATGCCAATTTCTCTCACTCTGGCTGTAATGTAAGTGAACACATCTCTCAGCAATTCCTCTTTTCCTTTTAAAATTTTTATACACACACACACACTTACATTTTGCTGGGGAGTGAGTTACTTTTATCTTTAAAGATGAAATAACATTGAGTAACACAAACACTTAGGTGCACACACATTCAAGACAAATTATTTAATCAGTTGCTCTGCTGACTCTGGTTTTCAAACTAGGTAATAATCATGTTCATGTAGACAACTCTTAGGTAACAAAAGTGTTTTGAAACAATGTAATACACATATCTGTGTCAATATGCACACATTAATTCATTTTTATTTGCAGTCATTGCACTCCTCAAAACATAGTTCTCTAATTTGGTATTTACAGAATCATGATATATCAGGATACCATAAATTGTCACAAACCATGATCACATTAGTTGAAAATTTCTCTCTGTCAAGCTGTATTAATATTTAAAAGAACTTTCATACATGTATGGAGCCTTGCCTCAAAAAAAATGAAAGCATTTATAAGAACAGTTCACTTCTGTTCTTCTCTGCAGAACAGCCCGTGCCTGAATACTATGTGTGCAAAGTGCCTTGTTCTCATGGCCTACAAAATTATTTCTAACCTATTTATTAAACATTTTTCTCTGACAGGAACTCACTAATACCCTCGTATTTCTATAGTTGAACATTTCGCACGCTACTGCTGTAATAAAAGTTCTGAAACCAAAGAAAGTAACTATGCCTCTCATATAGAGATGTAAGATGTTGCTCGCAATGACTCCAAATATATTGCGAGAAGCTTGCTATCATGTATTTCAGAGTTAAAGTCATATCTGGCAGGCTTCTTCCTCTCATGCCAATGGTTGGTGGCTGGAGAGCATGCATTGCATCATTCTGCAACAAGTCACCTCTTGTAATCCATTGCACTGTTTACTGGCACTATTACTTTTCACAGAATCACAGAATGGTTGAGGTTGGAAGGGACCTCTAGAGATCATCTAGTCCAACCCTGCCCCCAGCAGGGACACCCAGAGCACGTGGCACAGGGCGGGTTTGGAAGATCTCCAGAGAAGGAGACTCCACAGCCTCTCTGGGCAGCCTGTTCCAGGGCTCCGTCACCCTCACAGGAAAGAAGTTCTTCCTCATAAGGAGATTAAACTTCCTGTGTTTCAATTTATACCCATTACCCCTCATCCTGTCACCAGCGACCACGGAGAAGAGCCTGGTCCCATCCTCCCTACAGTCACCCCTCAGGTACTTGAACATGTTCATCAAGTCTCCTTTCCCAGAGCTGAGCAGAGGGGCAGGATCCCCTCCCTCCACCTGCTGGCAACGCTCCTCCTGATGCAGGCCAGGATCCCATTGGCCTCCCTGGCCACGAGGGCACATTGCTGCCTCACGGTTAACTTCTTGTCAACCAGGACTCCCAAATCCCTCTCCGCAGAGCTGCTTTCCAGCAGGTCAACCTCTCATCTGTCCTGGTGCCTGTGGTTATTCCTCCCCAGGTGCAGGACCCTGCACTTGTCCTTGTTGAACCTCATGAGGTTCCTCTCTGCCCAACTCTCCATCCTGTCCAAGTCCCTCCTAACGGCAACACAGCCCTCAGGAGTGTCGGCCACTCATCTGCAAACTTGCTCAGGGTGCACTCTGTGTCCTCGTCCAAGTCACTGATGAACAAGTCAAAGAGCACCGGGCCCAGTACTGACCTCTGTGGGACACGACTGTCCACAGGCCTCCAACCAGACTCGGCCTCATTTATCACCCCCCTCCGGGCTCTGCCTCAATCCACTTCACTGTTCGCTCGTCCAGTCCACATTTCCGTCCACACTTTTTCTATATAGGTAGCATCCTGCCTGGTCATAGATTTATTAGTACCTCCTGTAATCCTAAAATATCACGGACTGACAGTCACAGAGAAGTATACCACCTTTCTAGCTATTGATTTGGGAAACTGTGTCATTACAGGATGCCAATCAGTCTGAAAAGTTGATTACTGCTTGAAATTAGTTTGGAAGTACTCTTGCTACACTTTTGACTAAATGGAGAATCTACCTTTAAGGTGGATTTCTTCACTATTTCAGAAATGTGACTCCCCAGTTCACTAGGTTGCACAAGATGCCATCTACCTCTGACTCCCTGTGACAGGCTGGTCCTGAAAGATCATGTTACATCGCTATGCAATAGTGCTGTCCTTTGGTAATTTGATCCATCTTTACTCTTGCAGCATCCCCCACAATAACTGCAAGAAACTCCATGTATGGCTACAGGGTTGTCCAACATGAAGGTAGTCAGTACTCCACTGTGAGGTCTACAGCACCTGTACCAATACAACCTACTCATTCCTTATGGTGTGGCAGAGATTGGATACCGCAGCATGAATCAAACTAAAACAAGACAGATGACAAATCAGCTTTCTCCTTGCTGAGGAGCTGACATGTTACAACAGGTAGCTCCACATGCACCTAGAAGCCTCTGCCTGAGATCCCATTTTGCATAAAACAGACCACTATCAACTATCAGAGGATATTCGGTGAAGGTTAAGTGGTTTCTGCAGCCAAAATTAAAAAGCTATTTTTACACTCACTCTCACTTTAATTATAAGAAAAGGACTCAATCACTCTAAATTTCTGATATATTATATATTAGTCTCCTTATTTCTTCAACTGTAGTAGACTTACTCACACAATCACTTCACTGCTGTAGTTATGCTTACTTTCAATAAGCAGTAGCAGCAGACCTTCCCCTACAAATACTGTTCTTCCTATTGAAAAGATTACTACTTCACAGGTCTGAAGGTGGAAGTAAAGTCAACTAGACCAGCTTAAACGTAACTTCATCAATTGTCAGCTAACTTATGCCATCACATTAAAGAACATTCACACCGTATACTTTCTGCTACCAAGATATAGACAACAAAAGGCAGTGATAAAACTTTCAGTATCCCAAGTCAAGCCATTTGCTATAATGCACCTCTTAACATCACATATTTTTTTTCTCCAGTGCCTTGCAGCTGTGAATTAATACATTTAGTATCTATACAATTAAATCTTGATCACTTTGGTTTCTTGTTAGCATTCATGTTCCTTTCCATTTCTGGTCCAGAATATGTTGTACATATCTCATCAGAAGAGGACAGCAGTAATATTATTCCCTCTGTTCCTCCGAAAGTCTGCTATCACTGTCCTGACAATGAACTTCATCCTTACCATCCTGCAGAAACAGGACTATTACCAAGTTAGAGCCATTTCCAAATATTCCTTCCCTTTTTCCTCCTAATTCTGAGCCCTGTTCCCATTAAGCTGCAGCAGACATTCTGCCTTTGCAATCTCCCAAATGCTCACTGCTCAAAGCTAAAAAGATGCAGAACAAAATCCCCACACACACCATTCCAGATTTGTCTGAGCACTTTTGTGAACACCTTTAGGTCAGGTCTGTCAGTGAATGAAGGAAATCACATGCAACCAGATGATATAATTTAACACACACACAGAAATATCTGTATAGAATCCCTGGTGCTGTAAGGAAGAGACAGATTTCAGCTTTTTTCAGGTCACCAATTACCAAATCCAGTTTGATGCAAGAGTTGCAGAGCAATTCTTACCACCATCTATGACCAAGAGGTTGAATAATAATAATTAAAAAAAAAAAAGTGACCGACTACCCTGATTCTCCAAAATATCAGAGATTAAAGCTATCTCAGGAGAAATCTCTATTTAATACTTACCTATACTGGTATGTGAGTGGATTTCTCCCTAGTACACTTAACCAGGGGCTACTTAAAAAACTGCTGCATATTTCCCTAGATTATCTGAACATTTAGTGCTTTGCCAAGCTGGGGTCCTCCTTGCATGCACTTCTCTGCATCCTTAATAAACAAGACAAACATCAAGAACCCAACAATCAGGATGGTTAAATTTTGAAGAGGCTTTTTAACTTTCTCGATTCCTGCTCTATTCATTTTTTACCTGTTGTTGTTTTCATTAACACACACACACACCAGAGCTAGGACACTCCAAACTTGTTTAACAGATACTCGCTTTCCAAAGGGAACATTTCCTGCAGATGTTCTCACGTCTACAGCCCTGTGTCTCCAGACCTTGCATCCCATTCAGCGATTCTGAAACACATTTTACTATAAAGTCCACATGCTTTACATGTATCCTTAGTGCAAGCAATATCAAAGCATGCTGGTGCATGATATAGTTGGAATGACAAGGTATAAAAACTGCTGCTGTAAAATACCTGCAAATCTGTTTCACAAACACTCCTCTGCATCACAAAGAAATTCCAGCCTTTTATGCTATTGATAAAGGATACCTTCTCTTAAGTTCTGGTAAACAAAGCCAGTTAGCTACTTGGGACTTCAGATCAACACCTCACAGAAAGAAGCCAATCATCATATTGCATTACATTCCTGTGGCACATAAATAAAGGGATAAAATTAAGGGATTCTTATTAATCTCAGTATTTTCACATTAAGAGAGTATGTCCAATCATCCTTCCAACATATTCATTGCATCCTCTGTTATTATCATAGACTGTGTCTCAGACAAACTAGTCCTGGGAAATCTCCAGGACAAACTCTATTCACTCTTAATAGTGTCTACAGATAAGTCATGAGGATATTTCAGTCTTCACACATTAGTCCATAGTTTGTTGTTGTTTGTTTGAAATATATTTTCCATTTGAAAAGAAAGCCATACATAAATTAAAACTGCTGCCAGTTTTTTTTTTTTTTTAACTCAGCAGTTCTTCTATGGTCACACCACTTCTTTTACATTTAAACTCTTCACTACAGTGTTTATTTTAAGGGCAAGAGCTCAAGTGTGCAAGTAATAAGTGGATTCTTATCCCAAAGTAAGAAATCTCCACTAAAAGAAAAAACTCAGAAAAAGCTCAGTGTGCAGTGCAACAGTGACTCAACTCACTGATCTTCAGGCATATTAACAGCTATAAACTGATGTTCTAAAAATGAATAATTGCCCAACATACCTTGGGTGTTAGATCAGATCGTTCTTGAAGCTTGTAAGTCTTGGAGAAAAGGAGTCTGATTATCCATAGTATTAGAATGCCCTCCAAAATGAGATGGTAAGCTGGGGCCTGGAAATAAAACATAAAAATTATGTATTTCAGTACTGAGTGTTGAGGCACTGCAGATAAGCCTTAGAAGCTGCAACAGTAACTGTGAAAGGAAAAAGTTTTCACAAGAGAAAGATAAGAGCTTAAAAGTCTGTCTCACTTATGGCCCCCAATTCAAGTACAGATCCTTGGAACTGCACAGTCCACTCACTAGCAGACCACAGACAGCAAAAGTTACTGTTGTTAACATTCATCCTGCCCACAGAGCCCATTTCTACATTCTAACACTTAGTTAGACAGGTGCTTTGAGCTGGTACAATCCAGCACAGCCACCAAAAGCAGTTGTGCCCCCGTGCCACTTACTCTCTTGTGTGGACACAAGGATCTACGAATGTATACAGCAGACCAGAACAGAGAACTGATCTAAGTTAAAGATAGCCTCCTCAGACGGCTGGCAGCAGAACCAGTTTAAAGCATACAGAGAAATATATTATCAGTACTCGACATCTAGTTTTAATGATTGGTTCAGTTACTCCTTCCCAGCAAGGTTCCAGCCTACACTGCAGAAGTCAATCACTGTTAAATGCACACAAGTCAGTCCACATTCAACTTGGTGGAAAAGCTCCCTAGTATCAACAGTTTCTGGTGGGATCTAACATGCAAACAAGGTAAACCAAATGCATCACACAACCAAGGACAAAGGAAACTGAATACTAAGTTTTAAAACTAGTAAAGAGTTCTACAGCCTATCAGACCAAAAACAATACAACTATCATTTGGAGAGCAAATTTAGTTTCAGTTTCATTTAGTTTCATTTAGTTCAGCAGAGTGATCAGGAACACCTGTGTAGTCCAGGCTCTGGGATAACGCAGGCAGACCTTGACAAGAAGCAACTGTGCTCCTTGCAGACAGCCTTCCCATGCTTCTCCACACCTGCGGCTATCCCTAATTCAGTGCGCTACACTGATCCCTAGCTTTGGTGACAAAGCATTTCTGTAAATATTCTGCAACCCCTACGATAAATATCTTTAAAAGTTACTAATCATTGTCTGAGGAGTACCAGGGGGGGATTTTTCTCCCATTTCACAACACAAATGGGACAATACAACACTAAGAAGGCAACCTCCATGGGAATAACAGATACTGTGAGCACCATACTCTTCAGAAAAAGTGTTTCTTTAAGTGCCCGATCCTGGAGTTTTCTCTTAGTAAGTGTGAGGCATTGGGCTTAGGAACTGAGCATTTAGACCTGCCATTATGAAGCCAGACGCACGCCAAAGCCAGCCAGGGCTTGAATCCTGAAGAGTCGCACTGCCTGTTCACATTTAACACACAGGAAAACTAAGCTTCAAACTTCCGTGAATACACTCTTCTAGAAATCCCCTAGTTTTATTCCAGAGCTCTGCAGTTTCCTTTCCACCTTCTTTGTTTTGCAGAGGAAGGAAACTGGAGAGAGGAACTCAGCAGAAACTCCCCTGCTGAGCTCCTGTGGATGAGGAAAGGGAGAAGAACACACGGCCTGGCAGCACCACCGAGGAAGGGCACAGAAATGGCAGTCTCCGACTAGCCGCTCATTAAATTGCTCACCTTAGTCACCCGAATGCACAAACTACACTCTCACAGCAATACCACAGACTGCATTTTTTTCAAAGGTCTATTATTTCAGCATACCTGCTATATTGAATCTCTGCTGCTTTCAAACGGCAATCCTGCTTTCCCAACACTCAACTTACTCAGAAGGAAGAGAAGGAAAGTAATCAGGCTGCTGACATAACAGCACTACCCATCATTAGGACATGCTTTCCATATCCCGAAACAAAGTCTGGGCACAAATGTGTCACTCCGCTCTCCCCGGGAGGGCTCTGCCACAGGCACTTACAGGTTTCCCTTCTATTGCAAATAAGGCTCGTAAACGACCAAGCCTGACACGGTCACTCCAAGAATGCAGCCCATCAAGCTCAGTTTGGTATCAAAGCGCAGGCGCCACATACACGGTTACAGGCGGACACACAGGAACACCGGTGCAGCGCGGGCCTTGCGCGCACAGGCCGCTGCGGGGGAGCTGCCGGCGCCG
>NW_010577065.1:699543-729675 GCF_000705375.1 Tinamus guttatus | reverse complement strand
GACCTTCTGGGGAGCAGCTCTGCGGAGAAAGACCTGGGTGTCATGGTGGATGATAAGTTGACCATGAGGCAGCAGTGTGCCCTCGTGGCCAAGAAGGCCAATGGGATCCTGGGCTGCATTAAGAAGAGCATCTCCAGCAGGTCGAGGGAGGTGATCCTGCCCCTCTACTCAGCCCTGGTGAGGCCGCATCTGGAGTATTGTGTCCAGTTCTGGGCCTCACAGTACAAGAGGGATGTGGAGCTTCTGGAGAGAGTCCAGCGCAGGGCTATGAGGATGATCAGGGGTCTGGAACATCTGCCCTACGAGGAGAGGCTGAGGGAGCTGGGCCTGTTCAGCCTGGAGAAGAGAAGGCTGAGAGGGGATCTAATCAGTGTATATAAATACCTCAAGGGAGGCAGTGAGGAGGATGGTGCTGGCCCAGGCTGCCCAAAGAGGTTGTAGAGTCTCCTTCTCTGGAGATCTTCCAAACCCACCAGGATGCCACCCTGTGCCACGTGCTCTAGGTGACCCTACGTGTGCAGGGGGGTTGGACTAGATGACCTCTAGAGGTTCCTTCCAACCCTAAGCATTCTATGATTCTATGATTCTAAATGGCCAGACTAGTTTAAGCAACAGCCACCTGCCTTGGGCTCCCAGTTGCATGTGAAACCGCAAGGGGAAACAGATTTATTACTTAAGTTTTGTAATGGCAGCTTTTTTATTTTATTTTTTTTCTGATAGTGCAGGTGTAGTTGTGAGCTCAGGAACAAATAATCCTCCAAGTGTTCCTCATTGTCATGGCAAATCACTTTTTTTTTTTTTTAAACACATGGAGGCCTTTATTAATGAGTGAGGCTGGACTAAAAGATTTATGCACTTTCAATATTAATTAAACCAATTATCAACTGAACTTATATAAGGAGATAAGCTTGGATATACTTGCACATGTTTCAGCATTTCTATTTCAAAACTAGCGTTAAACAACATGGTACAATCCTGGTTAACTTTCCTAATACCTGTAGGCTTTCCTCAGCTCCTTCTTCATCAGATTGAAATGGGTTGAGGGAGGGAGTGTGCACTTTGATTGCTGATCAACACACATAACTGTACTTGATCACGATATGTATGTATATAATTGGGGACTTTCTTGCTGAAAAAAAAAAATTGTTGTGATATTTCTTTAATAAATTTTACACCAAAAGCAAAGCCACAGTACAATAGAAATAGCTTTACAAGTAATTTCAAAAATATAGAGCACTGACAAACCAGAAGACCATGCCAAAGTTTAAGCTGCAAAAGCTGAGCGGTGCTGGAGGGAGCTTAGTGCCGTGGAGAGCGCCGTGGTGAATGTGCCCCGCGGACCTGGCTCTGGAGAGGTGCTGTGGGTGCCCGCACGCGGCAGCGCAGGACTTGGCAACCTTCTGAAAGGGCCTGGAGAGAAGAGGGGTGGGAAATGAACATAGCAAGGGAGTAAGCACTTGGTGAAAATGGAAACAAAGGACACTGCTGTTTCAGGAGGCCTTTGGGTGATAATTCTCCAAAAGCAAATGGCAGTCGAAAGCTTCTCCCAGTTTGCTTGGGAGCTCTGCGTGGACTGCCCTCCTTGGGGCTGTGCTCCCTTGTCAGGATGGATAAAGAAACCCCTGGGCAGCAGCTGGTGGGAGCACAGATGCCAGTGAAAACCTTCATTGCTGGGGCTAACTACTAGCAAGCAGCAAGCTTCGCTCTGACCATAGCTAGTTTTTAAAATTAGTGAACCCCATTTTGATCTTTGACTAAAATGTATAGTAGCTATTCTTCCCTCATACTCTGAACTCAGTGCTTCCCTTCTCAAATCCTGGGCTTTGCACAGTAAAGAGGGAAAAAGATGCAGTTCGAGGCTATCTATCTCAAGAGTCAATACAGAAACCATAAATGCCTCCTTTTCAGCTGCAGGAAGGTTATTCTGGTGGCTGCTAAGTTCTTTTGTGAGTCTCCAACATTGTGCTGGAGAAGAGCGCTGGGCTCTTGGCAGATGGCTGCTGCTACATCCCCTAGGGATGTGTTTGGTGGCAACCCGGTCCCACATTGCCCCAAAAGCTGTCTTCACCGTATCAGTTGTATTAGCAGGCTGCTGAGTGAGACGTAACCCCCGCTTCGACTTTGGTGTTTGCAGTGGGTGTGATTGGGAGACCAAGAAAGCCATTTTGGGAGACCCTGAACGAGTCGTTTCCAGCTGGAACTGTAGTGAAGTTAGTAACGTATTTACCAGTAATTCTGGCAGTGAAATCTGCATTCCTGGTCTGGATTATTTTAGAGCTGAGTCTCTTAAAATAATAAGCCAGACTCAATTGTTCAGTACTTTCGTTGTTCCAACACAAGGCAACTGCTGCTAATTGCTTAAGGCTGCTATATTCCTGACAGCAAAAAAAGCGGGGGAGGTGAAGAGAGGAGCCCTTTGCAATGGCAGAATTTGTGGCCAGGAAGCAAGGGGACGGGGGAAAAAAAATAAAAGGGAAAAAAAAAAGAAAAAAAAAAAGTCCAGAGTCTAGATCTGAGCTTAAAGCTCTAGAAAAAGCTGTAGACATAGTTCCCTATGGAAATTCCTGTTCCTGAAGCATCATACTGCATGTTACTCCAAACCCTCCAGTTTCTCCAGTAGTATTCCTAAATTGTTCTTATTCCAGACCTTCCTCAACAACTCACTTGTTTCCACCATTCTGCTTCAAATTTCCATCTCAGCCCTACCAACTCAGCTCTTGTGTACCAGCAATCTGAAAGTATTCTCTGATAATAATTAAGAACAGGCAGAAAAAATGGGCTTTACTAGGGCTATCAGGAATTTTGTTTTTCCTAAATACCACAGATGCAGCAGGTGCTAGTTATCTTCCTCCCTCTCTTCTGTTAGCTCCTTCTCTGGCTTAATCCTTCTTACTGTTAAGTCTGAGAGAGCAGGAACTGAGATGGAAATGAGGGAATAATGTCCACCCATGGGAATAATGTCCATGCCATGTTGGAATGAGTACCTTTCTACCTGGTACCTTATGGACTGGGAAAGGGGGAGAATATCAGTAGGACACATCATCCTTTAACCATACTTAATTGTGTAAGGGATGACGATATTCACTGGCATTCCTACTTGCACATGTAGGAGAGAGTGGGCAGTGAAATGTGGGAACAGGTTTGGGGAGTCGTTCAACTCTCTCCCCTTGTCCTCCCCAAGGGAAGAGGGATGATGACAAAGGAGATAGGAACACGGGGGTGTCTTAGTCACTATTCTCAGAGAGGCTGGGTGACAAACCTTAGCTTGTACTCTGTAGTATGCCTGGTTGTAACTTGTTGACTGTGTGGCTACCCTCAAAAAATAAACAAAAAAAGAGACTTCTCTTAAGGCATGGGGAAAGCAACCCCGTACTGTCAAGGAGAATAGAGAGTAATATTATTTATTTGTTTGATTTGCTTATTGCTCTTCTTTTGTGTGTGTGTGTGTGTTGAAACCTGATACTCGACCAAGATGAGACTGGTAGCAAGAAAGCAAGCATAGAAAATGTCCCAAATCAGTTGGAAGAAGTCTTAAGCCCAAAAAACATGTCTCAACCCACCTCCTAGTGAGAAGCAGAAAGATGTTGTGAAAGAGTATTATGCAAGTGCCAAGAAAAGAAGAACTTGAATATCAGGTTCCACAATTTACCTGACACCTGGAGGAATAATTGTTCATGAGGCAAGTGGAGTGTAGGATAAATTTAGTATTATCCGAAGCCATGTGTCACTGCATCTTGGAAATGTGCGTAATCCAGTTTCATGGCAAAGTAGCTCTGGCCTATCTTTATCTGCAGAACCCTATCTTAGATCTGCCTAGGAAACTTGTAGCAATTACAGCTTCTTGACACTAGGTTTGTCTATGGGAAAGGCCCCATTCAGAGCACTGGTGCATTCTAGCTATCCCAAAATATCACGGCATCATGAACAAATGGGACATAAAGTGGCATAAAGTGAAAACGAGACCAAGCCTTACTATATAACTGCAGAAGAAGCTAGTGTCTGCCTTCTGCTTCAAAACATTAGTCAAAGAAGTGTGCCCTTTACTCAGTTACTGTTTTGTGCAAAATCCATGAATAGCTCTGAAAGCAAGGAATGGGAAATTTATAATAGTTGTCTTTGGATTTGTATATTTAGAAAGGCTTCAGGTTAGAAAGCTTTCTAACAGCAACCTGTCTTTTATATTAAACTCTTTATCTTAGTCTTAGTTTACAAATATAAAAATAGCTAACAAAATGGAATAGTTCAAATAGAAGACGTAAACTGTTTATTCAAGTTATTTAAATCAGGTTAAAAAATGCAGTGTATCTGAAGTGCTAGTAGTGTGCACTTGTAAGGCTTAAAACCACTGATGCAAAAGAAGCAAAAAATGGTGCTATTATCTTATGATAACAGAAACATACAAAAAAACTTGAAGCTGTTTGCAAGAAAGAACATATTATGCGCCTTAAAATTCCCTTTCTCGGTCTGCTCTTCTGTGGGAGTTGTGTATATATTCATAAGAGCTGGGAGCATTAAGCCAACTGCAAAATCAGGCCTGTGGGTAAAAGGAAGTGTTTCTCTGGCACATTCTAGTTGCTAGGCTTTAATCATGGTATCAAAAAGAAGTCTAAAACACTTAGACAAGTTTTTAACATGGCAGGTATTATTGGTGATTGTTTTTGCCAGCCTAGATGTCTACAATATTGGATGCATAGTCAATAAAACAGGAATATGATGCATTTGGATCCTCAGGTGACTGAAAACCCACAAAGTTTTTTTTTTTTTTTTTTTTTTTTTTTTTTTTTTAAGGGAATTCGAGAACCTGAGCACTCTCTTGGAGCATAATTACAAGGTCTTAGAGAAAGCAGAACAAAAAGAGGGCTCATCTTAAGCAGCACAACAAATGTTAAAATTTTTATGATTTGAATCACATTTCTTTTAGAAACTTGAGCAATGTATTAAAATAAGACAGCTTGGAATTAGTGTTCTTCGTTTCTTGTTCCATATATTGCTCACACTGACTAATAGCTATTTTCCAAGCAAATCCAGGCAGGCAGACCTGATGGGTAGATTTGTACCCAAAGCCATGCTCAGGGAGTTAATGCAGGTAACACACACATAAAGAAACCACAAAAAGCACCTACTTTCTAGAAGCAACTTTAATGAATTGGCAATGATCAATCAAGTATTGATCGAGTGGCAACTATTTCTTTTAATGAAAGGTAGAAAAGTAGTCTTAACCTTTGCAGGCACTGCAATTTAAAAATATTGTCTGCAGTATTGCAGAATGCATCAGACAGTTGGAGTTGTACTCTGCACAATCGCTGTTTTTCTTGATTTGCGGAAAAAATGAATGACAGCCAGTATCTGCTGATTTCAGTAAAAGCAAAAGTATCTCTTGATCATAGGGCACAAGGTTCGGTTTCTGGTGGTTTCTTACATCCGTGTAGCATCATGGGGCACATATTTAAGTAAGAAGCACTGTCTTAGCATTATCAGATTGTCAGAGATGAAAGCTTAATTCATGTTAAGCAAGCTAGAGACCTTGACTAACCATCTCCAGGAGCTTTGAGAGCAGGTTGAGCTGCTATTAGAACATAACCTTTGTTTCTCCTCCTTGCTGGCTGGGTTTCCTCACTGACATCTGCATAATGTGCACGCTCTCAATAATAACTCGTTGTGTAGGTTCCAGCATGCCTTCGTTATTAAAGCACCCCCTGACTTTGTGATATCTTGGACAGGTTTTTTAGGATTTTGTTTTGTTTTGCCTTTTTATTTTTATTTTTATTTTTTATTTTTTTGCTTTTCTCCAATCCATCTCTTTTGCTGTCTAGATGATTTTGTATTTTAATGTCAGGAATGTGGTCTCCAGCATATGACTATAAAAGTCCTACGAGCATACCTGAATTTAAAAACAAGAGACTTTGGACGGAGTCATCAAAGCGGAGAAGTTTGAAAAGTCATGCTCACTTCAGCATCTTAAAATTTCCACCAAGAAGGATACACTTGAAGATAAACTTTAAAAACTGCATATAAAAGAAACAAGAAAATTTCAGCCCCCCCCCCAAAAAAAAAGAAAAAAAAGAAAAAGAAAAAGCTTGCCAACTCATTATTTTGCCACCGTACTGAAGTTTAGAAAGGCACCGCAGTGTTTACAAATCCATGTAACACATACCAGAACACAAGCTGAAATTCTTTATGGTTATAGGTAAAATATGTGTGAATGTGTTGGCAGAGCCAGTCAAGCCTGACAGACAACACCTTGCATATATTTGCTACCCAGAGAGTTGCAACATACTACTATGAATTCAAAACAGATGTGGCTAAAAATATTTTTGAATTGATAGGGCATTGCTCTTTTAAACTTTGAAATTCTTACCTGGATTTTAATCCAGATGAATTTACCTGAGTATTGCCTGAGTAAAAACATAGTTACCCCCTTTAACTGCTATTTCTTAGCCCATTAATGCAATGCAAACTGCATGTTCTTCATTATTAAGCACACATATTTGCCCCAGATTCTGCACAAAACTAATTGTAAGCAGTTGACATTAAAAAGCTAAATAAACTGGATAAAATGGTAAATTCAGAAAATTAAATAATTGAGAAACTTCCTCTGACTTTTCTGCACAAAGTAGTGTTGAAATGTTATCTGTGAGAAAGACCTGAACAGTAGCATTGCACAGAGATTTGAGATAACACAGCAGTCTTTGTTAATATGAGGAATGCAGCAGACTTCTAAGATGGATTCTGATCTTTCTGACTCCTCTGGGTATCTGATGAAAATCTGCTGGAATCAAAGAAAAGAAACCTTTCAGAATTTACCTGTGTGCTCTTCAGCATCATTAAGTGCTTAGTATTTTTAAGCTTAGCTTCTGTAATATGTTTGCACTGGAAGACAAGTCTGCTGCATACAGAATCACAGACTCACAGAAAGGTTAAGGTTGGAAGCGGTCTTTGGAAATCAAGCACAAGCAGGGCCACCTTGAGCATGTTGCACAGGATCGCAAAGGAAACTCCACAACCTCTCTGTGCAACCCATTCCGGTCCTCTGTCACCCTCACAGTCAGAAGGTGACTGGGGTGCATGGGATGATGATACAAAACAGGGAGGAGTGGCTGATACCCCCAGAGGGCTGTGCTGCTGTTCAGAGGGACCTGGACAGGATGGAGAGTTGGGCAGAGAGGAACCTCATGAGGTTCAACAAGGACAAGTGCAGGGTCCTACACCTGGGGAGGAATAACCCCAGGCATCAGGACAGATTAGGGGTTGGCCTGCTGGAAAGCAGCTCCGCGGAGAGGGATTTGTGAGTCCTGGCTGACAACAAGTTAGCCATGAGGCAGCAATGCCCTAATGGCCAAGAAGGCCAATGGGATCCTGGCCTGCACCAGGAGGAGCGTTGCCAGCAGGTCGAGGGAGGGGACCCTGTTTCTCTCCTCAGCTCTGGTGAGGCTGCACCTGGAGTATTGGGTGCAGTGCTGGGCTTCCCGGTACAAGAGGGACGTGGGACTGGTAGAGAGAGTCCAATGGAGGGTACAAAGATGATCAGGGGACCGGAACATCTGCCCTATGAGGAGAGGCTGAGGGAGCTGGGCCTGTTCAGCCTGGAGAAGAGAAGGCTGAGAGGGGACCTGATCAGTGTCTATAAGTACCTCAAGGGAGGCGGTGAGGAGTCTCCTTCTCTGGAGATCTTCCAAACCCGCTTGGATGCCACCCTGTGCCATGTGCTCTAGGTGACCCTGCGTGTGCAGGGGGGTTGGACTAGATGATCTCTAGAGGTCCCTTCCAACCTTAAGCATTCTGTGATTCTATGATTCTATGAGGAAAGGCTGGGAGAGATGGGCCTATTTAGCCTGGAGAAGAGAAGGCTGAGAGAGGATTTTATCAGTGTGCAGAAATACCTTAAGGGAGAGTGCTAAGACGATGGGGCCAGACTCTTTTCAGCAGTAGCCAGAGACAGGACAAGGGGCAATAGGCGCAAACTGAAACACAGGACTTACTGTCTGAACACGAGGAAAAGCTTCTTTACTGTCAGGGTGTCAGCGCATTGGCACAGGTTGCCCAGAGAGGTTGTTTCCTTCTCTGGAGATACTCAGAAGCTATCGGGACGCAATCCTGGGCAATGTTCTACATGGGCTTGTGCGGCGGAGATTGGACCGGACAATCTCCACAGGCACCTTCCAATCTCAACAAGTCTGTGATTCTGTGAAATTACTGCAATTTTGTGGCCAGATAGTGGTAGGCCAAATTGTGGTAGGATATTTTAAATATAATTTCCTATACCATTGTTTTATTTTAGAATTCATATAAAAAACAGGACATCTGATGTCTAGTTTCAGTTGCTGTTCCTTCCCTTGGGTTACATTCTGACTGATTATTCAAATATGTGATACTGATCTTAATTAACATTTAAGATGATAAAGCATCTTAAAATAAGCTGCTCATTGCTTAAATATAGTAACCGAATGGAAGAATTCTCCCAAGCGTCCTATCTTCCTTTTGCAGAAGAGAGGAAAGGTGGTAATAGCATAACCATCGTAGTAGTTAACAAGTTGAAAACTTTTTTGCTCCTATTACTATCAGTAACAGAGAGCACTAGTCAGGGAAAGCACTAGTCAGTCAAGCAAAAGGGAATAGCTGATTCTTGGGGGAGAGGGTGTCAATGATTGCAGTTAGAGAAATGCCTGACAAATGTTTCATGCTTGAAAAAATACATTTTTTACTAAATTACAGTGCCAAAAACCTGATCAACTTTATCAGCTCTGACAGTTGCTGTCTAAAGTAGGAGATAAATTAATCTGGTCACATTCTTTTGTGATAAATTTGTTGTGTTTTTCAATAACAAGATGTTTGCTTTTCTTTGAAGAGAGGAAACACATTAACAACATACAGAGATACAACAAGTCTTAGTTCTTGCTGAGTTCAAATAACTTGGTGCAGTTCTTTGGATCATGTCTATATTTATATAGAAAAGCGAAAGGAGACATAGGTAGATTCTGCTGCATTTTTCCATTAGTAGTTTCTCAAATTTCTTTATTTTGTTCTCTAATGCTGTGACATTACTTGTGTTTCCTCATTCTTCAAACAGGAAAACTGGGGTAACAGGAATCATATACTGTTAAATTACCTGAATCTTTTGTCTTGAATCCAGTAGCTTGTGCAACAGTAGCCTTCACACTCAATTCATGTTTCAGGGGTTTTTGTATATGGATCGTATCAGGAAATGAGTGAGACAATAGGAATTGTTGTGGTATCAGCATTCCCAGACACATTTCTATATTCCGTACGGAGTAACAAATGTGTAAAAGACATTTACAAAATTATAATATGTTTTCCAAATCTATTTTTTTCTGTTAAATATTTTAACCAAAAATGGACATCTGTGGCTAGCTACAGAAATAAGGCTTTTCTTTTTCCCTTAATCATACTTACACCCTCTTATAGAGAATCTTGTGCAAACATCTGCACTGGAATATTGTGCACACAAACTTGCAAAAGTACATGTCAGGGTTTGAAAAAACTTCATTTGGGGGCTGAATCCTGAGTCCCCTCCACTAGGGTAAGTGTGGCTTTCCATAACTCCCCTAAATTAACTCTGACAGCTACCAGTGGCCATTTCCTGTAACTGACTTAAGAGCTCCTGCTCTCATTAATGTAGAACAGTGTTAGAATTCTAGTACCCAAATTAAGGTTGTATGCACTCAAAATAGTGCATATTCAGAAATGTATTCTGCTCCCCCAGAAAAAAATTCAGAGCAAAAAAAATCAAATTCAAATTTTTGTAGTTATTTAACTTACTTTCTCAGATATACAGCTTTCCAAAACCAGTCAGTAAGAATGGACACTTAGGTGCTCAATTATGAAAACCGAGTTCCATGGCAGAGAGGAAACTGCGCTTAAGAAAGAGCGTCTTTTATACACTGACATACGATTTTTATGGGAAATACGCAAAGTTAACTAAAAGTCATCATGCTAGTTTAATTTGTTTGAAATAATAAAACAAAAATAAATTGAGATTTGCAGATTTTTGACATGGTCTCTCAATCCTTCTGTCCTGAATTTAGGAGAACATTGAAGCAATATATTCTGAATTTTCTCATACCTTTGAGGAAATAAGCAAAGCCAAAAATGTATAGATGAGCATATCAAAACTGTTCCTGTAATTTTGCAACTGTAAACCTCTTACACAGTATTGATGGGCACAAGGGGACATCTACTGCCAGAGAGTGGCACTGCACTGAAGCCACAGGACTTCATGCAGTACTGTGGGAACGTAACAACAACAGAGGTCGTTATGCTTAACGTACACATTTTATGCTATGTTCCTGGAAAAGTCTGGGTTTTTTTTGTTTTTTTTTGTTTTTTTTTGTTTTTTCCCTCCCACACTAAGAAAGAGAGGCAAGAATACAAGAGAAGGAAACTGGAAAAATCAGCTCTTATTTCTTGATTCATTGACCTCAGAGCTGCAAGAAAGGTTTGCTTACCCACAGGTTTCAGCAACCAGTTCAAGTGGTTCTTATTTTCTTTGGTAATCTTTTACAGTCCCTGGAAACCTTAGAAGCCCTCTCATTCAGCCAAACAAGGTCCATTTCTAATACTAGAATGCTCCTCCACTGAAAATCTCGGCCTGTGATTTAAGAGAAGGATCAGAAGATTAGTCCAACTCCAACCTAGAGGTGGTCCTGTCAGAACTAAATTACTTTTAAAGTGTATGTGACTTTCACAGGGTTGGATATGGTCTTGAACTACTTCCTATTAAAAATATGAATATATAAAGAGCATCCATACTAACTTCTTATTCTGCATTCGGTGTGGAGAGAAAGAAGTTGTGGTTTTAGATGGCAGTTGCACTAGTTTTCATATAAAAATGTGTTCCTATAAATCTATAATTAGACAACTGCTTAAGTTTCTTTCAGAAATACATTTCTTTTTCTTTATGGTGTTTATTCTTTTTTGGGGTTAACAAAGCACATTTTCCATCAGTAAGGGTATTCCTATTATTAAAGATAGTTAGCACAGCAAACCTGAAAGTCAACCTGAAATTACAAAATACTATAAAGAGAAAAAGGAGACATTAAAAAACATTAGATCGCTCAGGCCTGCTCTAGGGATTTGTTCAAGCCTCTTCCAACTTCTCAGCCAAACGCTTCCAATGTATTCACTATTTCATTGCAATCCATATTGCAATACATAACATTACCTGTGCTTTACTGATTCAGGTATCTTGGAAGTTAGGAACTGGTTAATTTTAGCTAGGTAAAGTAATTTTAGGGAAGACTGACCAAATAATTGCACAGGTGAGGGATCAAAAAACTGTGGAAATGATAGCAGTGTTCCAGACTATATGTGGCTAGTTTTGGTTTAAACAAAAAGTCATTGTAGGACAAGGTTCAGACTCATATGTCTTGTTAGATTTTGATCTTGTTAGATGGCAGCTATGATGATTAAGTATATTTCCCGTCTTAAGTATAATGAGTCATGAAAAGCAGGCAAGTCACATATGCCACAAAAAAAATAAATAAATAAATAAAAAGAGCTTAAGGCTGTTCAGAAGCTGAAGTGGATTCAGAATACACGCATGTGTAGTAGTCTTTGCTTAGTGCCTTGCACCAAGGGCACAGAACACTCGAGCAATTTCAAGTTTCCGGATTCTCACATGAAACTCGGTGTATTGGTGTTTTTTAGCACTCCTGCTGGCAGGGATAAGACCTTCTCCCATCCACACTACATCGCAATCGAACTCCAGAGGCACTTAAGGTGTGCTAGCCACTCACATTGCTGACAGGGCAGTGTTTGTGAGGGTGAGGTCTGAATGAATTTCCTTTCTCTGGGCCAAAGCTCAGATAAGTCAACTTGCCACGTATCCTATATATATATATATATATATAAAAAAGCCACCTTTGAAAACAGAACTCTTTACTGCACGTTTCCTCCCTTGGGAAAGGATGAGAGTACAAACAACATATGGCAGATGTTAGTCATGCTGTTTAAAAACCTTGGTAGAAGAAGCTCAGATATAGTTGTGATGATAGGTGTTGAGTGAGAACACACATGGAAAAGAAAGGTCTTCACCAAATGATGTTTGAGATTATGCAAGGCGCTGAAAGGGAAGTACTTGCTGACCTTTCAAAAGGTTTTTTTTTGCTGGGTTATAAGGATACAGATTGTGTTTAAGTGACCTTTTAACACATAAAGAATAATTCACTCATTACTCTCTTTATTATCCTAGTCACGGCAGTGGGCCCACAGACATTCAGTAGGTATTTCATACATGCAGATTTAATATAAAATGAAGAGATCTTTTGGCTTCAGGGAAAGTTGAGGATTTTTTTTAGGAGCATAAGACCTGGGTGGAATGGCTGGATGTTTTTCCTTTTAGCACTGCTGATCCATATCTTAGTCCCGGAACTAGCAGATGTTTTCTTTGGGGGAGGAAAAGTGGAATTAAGATCTGGTTGCCAGATTTCATGTTTGGTAATGAAGTGGGGACCAGCAAGAAAGCCAAGCTATTACCTAATTCCTGGCCCAGTTTTAAAGGTTAGTAGGTTAAGATAGTTTTCCATTCTTATGAAACATGCTTTATATTTTCTTATAAGACAGGAAGCATGAATGCCCCAAAGCCATCATCTTTTATCCTTGACCAAGACTTCTGGTTATATTGCACTGCCAAGAATGACTTTTCAATAATACTTTAGAATTTAAGAAGAAGTAAAAAAGGGGAGGAAAATCAAGCCAGAAAAGTTTAAATACTCACGCCATCTCACTGGAAAAGTATCTTACTGGGATCTGACATACTGCCCTACATTTTTTTTCTCTGGCTAGTAATTGTCTCCTGACTGTCCTACTGGGAGGAATGTTATCTTAAGCACAAGGCCTTCCCACCCTTCTCCAGTATTCAGATGTTTTTTCTGCTTTTTTGATTAACACCCTCACCCTCCCAGAGTTAATATGGATATTTTACGAAGTTTCCTGCTCACTAAATAAAAGCTTGGTTTGCTCTCCGTATTGCAGCACACTAATTCCTGTTCTCCTTGACCTTGTGCAAAACACTCAGGGTGTCTTGAGCAATTCCTGCAGTCAGCCGTGCATGGATGGGCTTCTCCTCTGTTTTCCAGAGCCCTTGGAACTGCTGCAGCTGTATCTAAACCCATGTTTCCTTGCAACATCCAGCAGTATCAGTATAAATCTCATTGCTATTAGAAAGTACAGTTGTGAAGAAAGGACTTTGTAATGTCGTAGTCTGGAACTGGCCTAACTGTGGGAAATCATTCATGGCTATACAAAACCTTCTGAATAATAGCACACAAATAATCTCTCATTATGTTATGTTATAAATAATCTCTCATCATGTTATAATCTCTCATTAGGTTCGAGTAGGAATGGCTAGCTTTTCTTAAAAGAAGCATGGCTGTATAATTTGTGACTGAACTAGTTTGTCTTACTTACGAGAGTGGATTATGAGAATTTTTTTCTTCTCATATACTTGTTATCTGTAGTTACACAAATCAACTAGAATCAGGAAACAGCAGGCACATCTATTTCCTGACAACCTTAACTGTCCTGGCCAATCCAATTAAAATTTAATGAAGCCATGTGAACTATCTGTTTATTTCATAGGAAGATTCCATAACAAATTTCATATTTTCTCAAGTAATTGTCTCAGAAAATAGGGTGGATCATGCTGGCATTCGTTACATATTGTTTCTAAACAACTGTGTTTTGAATTTAAGAACAGTCTTGATGCAGATGTTTGTGGACTGACAATTCCGCTGGTATCCCTTGACATTTTAACACAACCTTGAGCTGAAAAGGATTTGAATTTGTTACTGCAGATGCCTTTTTTTTTCATAGCATAGAATAAAATTGTGGGCAGAAACCCAATTAACAATTCATAGAGTATCTTCCTAAAACGTGTCTGAGTCTGAACAGCAAGGTGCCCTGCTCTTGCAGGGCGAGCAGCTTGCTTACACAGACACTAGCTTTCACCAGATACCTTTTTCTTTCTGTACACAAAACCAAATATCTTTGGTGATTCTCACAGAACTTTGATTCCCTTCAGAGAGCAACCTGGACATAGGAGGAATCTGCCAGAACTGCAAAAAAAAGGAAACAAGAAGCTGCACAAAAACACAACACAACCTCCTGCCTCCTCTCAGCCCATGTCCCCCCCCCGCACCAGTGCCAACATAGAGCATTTTTGCTGGTGAGGCAGCTGCTTTGCTGTGACTACAGCTATTATGCAGAGCAGCCTGTCTGTCTCCCACACTCTGCTAATTATATTCAGCTGTTGTCTCCTGGCTCCCTGAGCTTGCTGGCTTTTTGGGGCAAGGATCAGCTGTTTCTTACATAGGATTGTTGCCTAGTTACAGCATAAGGAGAGCTAATGCACAACCAGAAGCTATTGTGCACTCCCTCTGTGCAAAAGAATGGTGGATGGTGGAAAGTGCTAAAAGATTAGCTATTTAGAGATGTTTTGGACCACCTCATAGGCACAAAGGTTATGTAGCTGTGAACATTCACACATCTCAAGAAGTATCTTTCTTGAAAATCTAGCTTTAGGTCTTCAGCTGGTCTAAACTGTTCAGTGTACTGGCTTGAAACATGGTTTGCAAAGGTTACCTTCCTGTGTTTGCGGGCAGGGAACAATTAACCAAGCCTACTCCAAGGTGGCTCTGCTTATCACTATGGCCAAACTCAGTTTGTGTGTTAACTCACATTTTTTTTAATTCTCTTTCTAATGTGAAATGAGAAATCCACCAAAAATCATACAAACACCTGTATAACGAGAGCTCAAAATATTTCCTCTTAAGGTAGTTGCTGTCATAGGCCTCCATTTTACCACATGAATATGCTCTCAGATTTCAAGTACATTGCAGATTATAGCAGAACTGATCATCACTTTCATTTTTGTTCCCTCAGTTGAAAATGCAGATGCAGCTGCTGCTGACTTCTGCATAATGTAATGCCTGTTTGGAATAGATCCTATACTCAAAACTCTCAATGCACTTTTCGACACAGGCTGCCCATGGAGGCTGTGGAGTCTCCTTCTCTGGAGATCTTCCAAACCTGCTTGGATGCCACCCTGTGCCATGTGCTCTGGGTGTCCCTGCTGGAGCAGGGGGGTTGGACTAGATGATCTCTAGAGGTCCCTTCCAACCTCAGCCAGTCTGTGATTCTGTGATATATGTTAACGAAGTACTAAGACATGGGAGTCCTGACCAGTTTAGCTGTCATAGTTGAATTTCTCAGTGTTCGTGAGCAAATACCCATTTATCTATGAACTCCAAAATGAAAGAACCAACTAGCTGAAGAACTACAATGGTTTATGTGACTCAGGCTGACCTCTGAACAAAAGCATGACTTCTAAAGCAAACAGAAAGTTTTACAGGACTCCAAAGTGAAATGACTAAGCTCTGAATTTGATGATTTTCTTCTCAGTCTTTCTACCATGAAACTTCTGCTTAATTCCATTAGTATTTTCCATTTATGTAATTAAAAAGAAACAGTCACTTTGAGTTTTTCTTACACTTTCTTCTCAGTAAGTTTTGCCAACTAAATATGCCGTGTGTGAAGAATTTCAAGCCCTACAAATGACAAAGTGTTTAAAGACTTACGCAAAGAATAACGTAACAGGGAAATGAATAAAATGATCTAATCACATTGCTATCACCTATTTCTATGGTTACTTTTGGCTAAAGGGGAAATAAATGTTACTGATTAGTAACAATGTGCATGTGCTTTGGAAGTTGATATTCTGGCCTTGCAAGCTTCCAAGCTTGCTGATTTGAACTTGATAAAACTCCGCATGGCTCACACCAACAGTAAATGATCCTTTTTGTTTAGGTCTTTCTTGTGATTACCCAAGTCTACCTCAAAATTCCAAGTAAGTGAAGTGTATATTATGAGAGACCTATCCCCTACTGACAGGGAAGTGAACTATAATCACTAGAAGATCTGAGCAAAGTTACATCTTCTTAGTTTCGGTTGCTCAAATTCTAATTTCCTTAAGCTGTTTTATTCCCCTGTTGCCCACTCTTGCAAAACAGCATTGGATTGACTTCATTACATCAGGATTAAGTAAGGACTTTTCTGTGAAATTATTTTGATCGGACTGCTGTGGTAGGCTTTTGCCACTAGAGAGCAGATTCACACTACACAGTAGAATATGCTCACCAGGAGATGTTAAAAGGGCTGGAGTAACATCCTGAAAATAGTACCTTTCAAATACAGTCACCTGGTACCATAGTTCTCTGTTAGTCTCAAATGGGTTTGGGTCCTGATTATTGTAATGTGATTCTTTCAAACTGTGTGCATGTTTGAGGACTTCAGTGGAACTTTCCAATTCTCTTCATACCAACGTAAAATTCAGGAAAAATCAAAACATTCAGAAGAAACAAGCATGATCCTTTTTTGACATGTTTCCATGGCTTTGCTTGCATAAACTAATATAGCATGATTAGTTAATTCTTAATTCTTTAAAAATATATATACGTCACTTCCTTAAAACAATCTTCCTCTACCTTTGCATTAATTTGTGCTTAGCAGCAGCCTGGAAAGAGCCCTTAGCTATAGAGGCACTGGGTGCTTGCAGAAAGGCTGTGTGCTGGGAGTTGCGTTGTCTTTTAACTGTTATCGGGAAAGGCAGTACTCCATGTCCGTAGCTCCCCGGGATTATTTTTAGCAGTGATAATTCTGTAAACTGATTCACAGGCCTGTGGTCCCCGCATTCCCTCAGCAGAGCTGAACAGAGGGCAGAGTGCAGCGAAAGGGCAGGCGCCCTCCACACCAGCATTGCACAGGCTGCCCGTGCCCAGTTCTCAGTGGTTAGTAGTTAATGCTCTGGCAGAGTGCAGGAGTCCATCTGGATTGCTCCTTTCCAGCAATGTCCCTCCTAAACCACGTATGTGTAGGGAGGTGGGCTCTTGTAAAATGCTTTCAAGCTTTCCCAGTATCTGAAAGAAGCAAAGACTTTATGGAAGCAGAAAAGAGCAGCTCAGAAACCGTGTTTGTTGTCCAAGTACACAGCAAAACTGTAATATTTGATGTGGAAACTTGTATCCATTAAAAACAATAATTGTTTTAATCTTTGATCAAAATAGGGATAACCTCAAATCTTATTACTGGGCATATATTCTTCTACTTGCTTTATCCTTCAGCTGAGAACATCAAAGATGAGATGCTTCAGTTTATTCTTCTAGTTTTAGCACAGGGGGAAAAAAAAGTGCTGCTGAATAAGGTCAAAAACTAACCTGGCTGATGTAACAACCAAGTTTCATCAGACAAATGTGCTATATTCCTTTCATTATTTTAAATGTGCAATGCACAGGCTTCATGCGCAATTTGTTAACTTAGGCAAGAGCATAGCTCATAGTTTCCTGTGTTTGAACACTGCAGGGTATTTTTCACATCCTTAAAAGATTTCCAACACTGAAGTTTTCTTTTCCTCCAGTTTCTTCACTGGGTTCTGTCAACTCGAACACCCAAACCTCTGATAAAGGTATAGTTGTAGCTCTGAAGATTTTTAAAGAAATCTGTATCTCAGAGAATGTTTTAAATCCCTAGTATATCTCAGTCGGCATGACCTTATGGATCCTAAGGATCCATAAGAGGATCTAGTCTGTATTTCAGTTGTGTAGCTGTTTCCGTAATGCATAGTAGAACAGAGTGCATAGTAAAAGCTGTGAAAATTTTAAAGTTGAAACATTAATCACCTGTTGGTTGTGCATGCAGGGAATGATGAGAAACTCACATTTTATTTAATCTGTTAAGTTTAAAAGGGGATGAATATGTTCTTGCACATTTTTGTCCATGCTTTGTGTTTTGGCTGAGGGAAACATCAAATTGAGATGGTATGTGCAATACATGATGGAGGAAAAAAAATCTAGTGCATGTCCTGGGGGGCCTGCAAGTTTATACTAGAAAATACACTACAAGTGATACAGGTGTCCTCAGAAACCTGCAAATATTAATGCTTATGTGATTCAAATATTATTTTGTGCTTTCTGAACAGCATGCATAATTCCAAACATACCATTGCTATTTTTGCCTTTGTGGTATCAACTTGTTACTGGAGAACAAGAAAATAAGGAATAAAAGACACATCTCTGCTGCCAAGGAAAATGCAATTCATGCAAATGGCAAAAATGTCATTTAAAAATGAGGTTCAACTTCTCAAAGTCTTGATGCCTCATTTACATTCTTCCTAAACCACCAAAAAAAAAAATCTCAGCTTTGTCATTCCATTTGGTTTGCTTCCCTAGTTGTCCTTTGTAAAACACCGTGGCTGATACTGCTGGCCTTACCTAGCAATTCCTCTACCCATGACTGCAATCCAGTTCTTCTAGCACCAGCCCCTCACAGTGACCCAGGGCTCAGTGAGGGGATGAGCTGGGCTCTTTCAAAGCTGCCAGCAATTAGTGGAGCACCTCCGGTCCTAGCTGATCATGTTCCTTTTAAGGAACTTTATCATTATATGCTTATAAATGAAGGAGACAGGCTTCAGCAAACTTTATGACTATTTATGCATTGCCTAGCTAGGTTGGGATTCTCAATTGGTTTAAGATGTTGTGGTTTAAGATATTATCCTTTCGATTACTGCCAAGGATGGTAGAAGGGCCTGGGAGTATTAGTCTTTGGACCAATTGATAAGCTTTGGTTTAAGTGTAGCTAAATCATTATAAACTAGTTGTTGTCCTACAATATCTATGACAATACAAAAGTGTATGTGAAGAAGGCAAAAATGGTTTTTTAACAAATTAACATTTGCACCATCTAGGTCAGTGCTGTGGTGCTGAGAAGGCAGCATGTTTTTGTGCTTGACTATGATTCGTATACATGCAGCTACCATTTCCTCCCCATTTTCACATTAGTCACAGGAAAGCTAGACCAAGGCAGTCAGCATACTCCGGTCAGAAGCAATATAACTGGAATTCTATTTATGGCTCTAGCACAGAATTTGTGATTTCTCATATTCCTATAGAAAAAGGAAGAACATAACTTCCTCCAGTCTCATACCAGCAAGCTGAGTTTTTAATATTTGAACACTACAGAAGTGAATATGTTAGGCTTTATGATTAACTTCTGGTGACATGATACAGCAATCTTTTTAAAGGTTGCTAGAAGTCAGAACATTTCCTACCATTACATGGGGAAATGTCAATCAACTGATCATTTAAATATACGCATCTATGTACCTTAGACAAAGGTAGATTTGTATTCCAAAGTGACACCAAGTACTGAAATCCAGCAGTTCATGAAAAGGGAGCTGGTCCCATCAGTGAGATCTGAGGAAAGCTGGAGCTCTCGTTACTCTTCCTTTTGCTCTATTTTACACTTCTATGTATATTCCTTCTGAGCTGAGCTTCAAATGGAAATGCCAAGCTCATACACCCACAGATTTCGAAAGAAATAGATCTGTAACCAGTCTGAAGCTTCTGCTCCTGCAGGAAAGTGTGATTTCTTTCTGCAATGTCAGCTGTCACTATCCAGAAAGATCTTCATGATTCAGGGAAAAATAGTTGGGGTTATTTAAAACTTTTGCATGTTAATCAAGAGCTATCATTCAGTGACCTACTTCCAGCAGAAAACTGTCTTGAAGGATTTCAGATTCTTTCTAGAATTCCTGTTTTTGCAGCAGTTGTTTGCTTATGCGCAAGGAATCTCAATGAATTCATCACAGCATTGACTTTGTGCTCCTGTGCTAGGACATATGGTTACACCATGCGGAACAGTAGCCTAGGGACCTCCTGATACAGCAATTAAAGAAGTAAAACCCTGGTTTTTTCAACAGAGTAATAGAGTTTTTAATAGAGTTAACAGAGTTTTTAAGAATGCCCCTGGACGGTAGAAAGATGAAGGACATCTTGAGGCATCTCTATTGTTAAAACACCAAACTTCAAACACATCATATTTGCCATGCAATGTATTTATATATAACCCATTGGAACAGATCAAATAGGAAAAATGTGTTAGATATGATGAAATTTAATCAGAACTTTATATGATTTATGCAAATTCACTGTGGTTGTTAACTTTCTTAAATCAAGAAGGAATCCTGTAAAAACATCCATAAGGAATCTTACAGGAGGAGACATTTGTTATTATATAATGGTGTTTTTAGAAGAAATGCATTACATTTTTAAATGCACATCAAGAGAGACTACATGAAATAAAAAAACCCTGTGCCTATTTTTCAGTCACAGTTTCAGTCAAGACTTCAAAAGTTGAAAACAGATTGTTTTCCCTTCTCCTAGGTATTTCTTCAATGTAAGCACATCCTGAGGGCAGCTCTGCTTTGTCTTGCCTAAGTAATTCATTCCAGAAGACACTGCTGGGAAGGACCAAGTCCTACAGATACTTGTGGAAAGGTCCCTGTAAATTTCCTTTTAGACTCCTCGAGAAATCCTAGCCCTAATGCACATGACAGTATTACGGCATGTAAGTATGACTTTACTAGTAAAGTGATTTACATTTACACACTGTTAATGATGTATGGTGATGATTCATTTGCACAAATCTAGGAAAAAGGAGAGAGTTCCCCACTTTCTTAATGTTGAGTTCACTTGAACTGGAGGTCTGAAATATTCTAGTGTCCTGGAGGATGCCTGACTAGATGCTCTAGCCCATTACTGCATCTAAAACGATACTTAAACACAATTGGCACTAAAACCCAATGCCATCTCCATTTGATGGCAGTGTAGGAGAAAAATTGAACTCATTTGGATGTGTCCACCCCTAGGGTATAAGAAAGTTTAAAATTAGAATACACATTCAGAAAAACATGACAGTCCAAACAGCTCAGGTGCTGTTTGGGCAGCCCAGCTGAGTATAGGGATGGCTTCCACCTTGCATGTACGGGGTCCATCCCTCCAAAGACTTTATAATCCTCAGAAAAACACTTTCTAGTCTTACTTTCCCCGCTCCATGCTAGGCACAGAGAGTGCACATGTACAAAGCCCAGATCTGCAATGCACCCTGACAAGGAGGACACACCAAATCACGTCAGCCGTCATAGCTACCAGTGAGGAAAGTGATCCCCACCAGCTAAAAAGCAGGTGAGTTGCTATGTGATGTGATGCCTGCTGCTGACACACATGTACTAAGAGATTCAGGATCAGATTCAGCTCTCTAACTCCCAGAGGATCACAATAAGCAGGACAAGACTCTTGGGTGTAGTGGGGACATATTCCTCTTCCACCTTGCCCGTCGCTAAACAGGGGGAAAAAATGTCCTATGGAGCCTCACGAAAGCCCAAGAAGGATGACAAGCATCGTCTAGTATGGCATGTAGGAAGTCCAGGGTTATAGTTAGTGTTTCTGGGTTTTGTTTTGTTAGAAATGTGTAGTTTAAAGCAAGGTTTTAACGATAAATTGAGCTCTAACACCCATTTGAAGGACAGTGAGCTTGAAGCTCATCAATCAAAATAAGACTTGATTAGAGTTTTCGTTATCCATCCTCACTTTTAGTAACATATCAGCTACCACATAAAAGACTAATGGAATATTAGAATATCATTGCATCCTTTAGCATGGTTTTCTTTTGACAAACAATCAAAACTGTGATTTTACTGCATCATTAAATTGAAGGACCTCCTCCTTTTGGGGGGCAAATACATATATTTCATTTGGCAGCCCTCCATCCTATGTTGGTTTTGAAAAGATATTATGCCAAAGTCGAATCTTCTCTTGTAGCAGCAACTAGTTAGCTTCTGTCCCTCTGAGATTTTGACTAAAAATTCTGGATAAATCCTGTGACCATTTTAGCAAAAAAATCAATACACAGAGCTAACAGAAATATTCCACCAGAAATCTCGGAATTTCTAGCAATTCTGCAAACAGCCTGCATTCAGCTTGTACTGATGAGTCAAACTCATCTCCTACACAGAATGAAGTCATAATTACCAGCTAAACCACACACGTTCTTTCCCACCAGGCCATGCATAGTATTCTAACTACTGTTTTAAACACAATCCACAGCCTAAAGCACTGAGTGAGGCTGGCTGCTCTTGCCTTTATTTGATTCCCTGTACATCCCAGCCAAACCACATTAAATGCTGGGTTAAATGGCTGCATCAAGTTATTCCCAAGTTCTGTCACTGTTATGTTATATCCCTGCCTCAAAGACAACTCAGCATTTTTGATGCAGAGATACTACCCCAAATTGCAATTTAGCTGTAAAAAGTGACATAGGCTGCCCAGAAATTACAGTGGGAGGCAGGAGGGATCATGCAGCTACTGAGCTCATCCATGTTCCTGTTTTTTTTCCTTCTTTTTTTTATTTTTATTTTTATTTTTATTTTTCTCTTGCTATCTTCTTTTCTCAATCCCCAAGCAAAACATTGGTTGTTTTATTTGCCAATATGCAAAGCTGACTCTGGTGACTTCAGGCTTCATCTTCTCCTAAATAATGAGGCCTGTGTCCTCACCAGGATTCTGTTGACTGCAGTGGAACCATTCCACGTACGCAATCTTTTAATAGATGGGATTCTGGCCTGCTGCCCTTTTTTCTTTTTTTTCTTCTTTTTTTTCTTTTACACTGTAGTATTTGCAGTAGTGTAAGCAAAGTGAAAGAATTCTTGCTTCGGTGAAATAATTTTAGTTGCACAGTGTAAATGTATGAGGAAAGAAAGAAATGGGATGCTTCAGTTCTGCTGGCTGGTGCAACAGAAAGACAAAAAGCGGCCAAAATACATTAAATTTGTCTAAGAATAAATATTACTTGAGGACTAGATTGTGTCAATCCTTACGTTTTTTTAGTGCTTCTCCCCGCCCCCCAAAAAAAAAATAAAAAAGAAAAAAAAATCTTATCAACACATATTCACATAGAATTAACAGTCAGGTAAGTAAGTACCTCATGAAGGTGCAACAATGTCAATATTAAAATTGGACATCTTTTTTAAAAAAAGATTGGTTAAGCTGTCCACTAAATCTGATACAGAAATTAATGCATGGAATTCTTACAGCTTGTGCTTATGCAGGTTGTCAGGTTATATATCTATAAAGGTCCTTTCCAAATCTGTGAATGAGTCAGCATTACAAAAGTAGCTAATCCTTTTTAAGGCAATGGGGAACCTCTCATTAAATTTGATGGCCTGGCAGAATATAAGTTGCATAATTTATACAGGGAGTGGGTTAAAAAAAAATGCTAACATGCCACTTTCTCCAGGTCAACAGACTTAACTTGCATAGGAGCGGAACTTGCATAGAACTGGAAGATAGCACAAGAAAGTGTTGGTGCTCAAATTTTACACGCAATTTACACACACTTTCAGTTTGTATGTGCAGTAATAGTAAAATTTTGCATACAAATGACAAGTGTTCATTATTTTAATGCAATGGCAGTATTGAGATATGAACTGTACAATTACACCGTTGCCTTGTAAAATATACCATCTGATTATTTTGCAATATTATGTAGCAATTAAAAAAACCTGTGGGAGGGTTGAATCTCATTATCTTATAGTTTCTTCTGTCCATGCCTTATTTGCTAGTTAGGTTTGCATGATTTCCCCCTCCCTGCAACTATGCACAGAATTGTTATACTGATATCCAATTCATGTCTTTCAGAATTTTTCTGTGTTTTTAATTATAATATTCAGTTTTTTATGTATTGAACATTTTCATCATTACTCTTTCAGCTTTAACTGGGGATAGAATTTAAATCAATGCTCATTTTTTACACAGCTCTTAGATTTCTTGTACCTAGTTCTTACATAAAAACATAGAAAGCCTAGGTAAAAATTCTATACTGCCTGACAGCCACAAATATTTTAAAAAGTGTTTAGATCTATGATTCAAAACTATTTCTGTTTTACAAAAACTTATGTGCATCTTGTGGTTCCCCAAAGTCCTAGATACTAACTTCTTTCCACTGCTGAACATTATAGAAGAAGTAGTCTGATTATGTGAAAGGCTTTTTTTTTTCCTGTTGATTAACATGCTAAGAAATTGCTTAATAAACTATTTTCAGTAGTGATGTCACATTCAGTCCTTAACAGCAACAAAGACAATGTATGATGTATGCCTCTACTCCCATATATATATATTTTGACATATTTTCTACTATATTGTTGTAAATAAAAATTCTGTTTAAATGAACTTCAGCATACATTTTTAGCAGCACATAGAAATATAGCGTGTGTCTTAAAGTTGCTGTGGTCTTGAATCTCAAAATCATCTTTTCTTGATATACAGTTAAGTATTACTTGGAATTATACATGATTCTATTTCCTGTTTCTAGAAAGAGAAATACTAAGGTAGTAAGGAAAAGCGAGTGCCCCAGAAGGTCCTGGCAGAGATAGGAATTACAAAGATAAGAATCTGCAGCAGCTTGCAATAACTGTTTAGCTATCTGGATGCTCATCCAAACTCAATTCTAACAGACTTTCTCATCTCCCATTAATATTAGTTTCAACTCTGCAACACATCTTTTTTTTTTATTATTCCCATTCTTCTCTTTCAAGGGTGATGTAAATACTTTTGGCCTAAGGTGAAGACCTTTCACGTGCTGCATGCATCAAGTAACTGGAGCAAAAAAATAATCTCTAAACTGCTTGTAATATCTTCTAGATCGGACATGAACTCAGTACACTGCTATGAACTTGTTTTCTTTTAGTACCTTAGCGCTTTGGTTCAAAGTACTTATCTGCATGTCTAATTCTAAGCAAAAGTCCATTCCCACAACTAAAATCAGTTCCATCTCTCAGAAAATTTGCAAATTCAATGCCCAGTGAAATAACTTATGCAACCTTTGGTACAAATTCTGCCTATCTCCCTAGAAACCACTTCTTCTAGCCCAGTGTTATCTAAATATAAGGTTTATGGGATAAAATAATATCTTTTAATCAATTTAGCACTGCTAGCTGAGGGTAAAAAGCACAAGCTTTTGATTAGCATTTTTTTTTGCATATTAAATATTTTCTCTTAAAATGTAAATTGCGATGGATATGCTGGTCAAGTTTCAAATAGTTTTTAAAGGCTGATTAGTATTTCATTCTTAAGATTAAAAGGACTACCAGAAAGACTTTCAAAAGCAAACACAAAAATCCTTTAATTAGGAAAGCTTTGCAGTTTCTGTGATGACTAATCTTTGCTGTGATTACATACTTAGCTCACCACCAAAAGAAAACCTAAGCAATTAAACAGCAGTTGTTAAGGGAAAACTTTTCTGATACAGACATCCTGCTACTTCAGAACAACCTCCTCTTCCAGAAGCTTAAGGAGGAAGTTACTTTATATGCCACAGTTAAATGTTAAGTCCGAGTTAAGTGTTTAAGTTATGTACAGTCAAGTCTGCTTTCCTATTTTCCAAGTAGTACAGAAATCCTCTATTTCCTACTACTGTTAGCTCCAGGTTTTCCAAAGATGGGACTGACTTAAGAACAAAACAAAACAAAAGCCACAAAATCTGAATGATGTGGTGCTTTTGTCTTGAGGCTGTATTTGAAACAGGATTTGCTCTATTTAAAGCACTCATGCTATTCGACACCTTTCCCCTCAGAAGTCCCTTTCCAGATCTGAATATGGGAGTCCTGCTGGCTTTTACCCTAAGCACTTAAATCTTTAATATTTTGCAGCATTTTGCATTTTTGAGAAAAGTTGGACTGGTTTTAGTTAGATTTTCCTTTTCTCTTCACTTTTCTTTTTCTACAAGTCTCTTCGGGTTTTCCAGGAATAAATCATTGCAGTAATTTACTCTCTTCTCTAGCTAAATACTACAACATGAAATACAGAAATGCAATGAAACTTACATGAAATGCATGAAAAGGCAATTTCTATTGCTACTTTCTTATCATGTCTACTTACTGATTGCTACCACAAGCCACACAAATCAGGAATAAGTGTCTGTTAAAACCTGCAAGTGTTTCTCCTCAACGAGAAGCAAGGATTTAGCGCCTGTAGAGGTTACCCGCAGTCTTGAACTTGTCTCCTTCACCTTTCCTTTACTTGACGCTGATGGTGCATCAGCTGAAATTGCAGACTTTGGAAGACATTTTACTGTTTTGAATTGAAAAGATAAATGATTTCACTGGCAGTTTCATACTCAGCTTAGCACACAAGAAAGGTTAAAGAGTAGAAAAAAGGAAAGGAGGTACAAGAAGTCTTGGCTGAATAAAAAACATTTTACTAAATAGTAACTCTAACTAGTAGGCAAAAAATGGCTCTTTCCTGAATCTGCCTGTGGCAATAAAATGCCTGGTAGGAATTCATGTCTTTCTTCTGCATCTGCTCTCTGCCATTCTAATAGCTGCTGGAAAGACAGCTTTGTAGCTCTGAATAAATACCAGCTTAAAACTCTAAAATGGGGCCACACAGTATCAGTTAATCTGCTGTGTGCAACAAAAGCCCCCTGCCTCCCTCTCATGTAATGCAGTTCCCCACAAATACCAGACAGTATTGAGGTGTTACTATATACAGTTTGTAAAACCCCTTGACTTGCAAATCAGAACCGGCAGTTCACATTGATGTGTCTCACCTCTTTGATGCTGGACAATTGGACTGCCTTCTTGTCTGCTTCGTTGTATGAAAAGCAGAAGGCAAGGGAGATACTAGAGCATAATGCTAGGATTTCTACAGTTCAACCTAAACATTCCTATTTTAGCAGCAAACCTCAGGACCACATGGATTTGTGCTCTACTGAAAATGAAAATAGATTAGCAGTTCTAGGGGGAAAATAATTCTGTTTCCAGCATCCTCAGCCAAACTGGAAGAAAGAGTCTTTTCAAAGAACGATTTTGTAGCTCTCATAAAGTAACAGTTTAGAAACAAATGAAGAATGAAGCCTTAGAGATTGATTATTTCATATGCTCATTTTTTAAATGGAAAAAATACTGCCTTTTCCCAAAATACAAAACTGTGCCTATATTAGTGCCTATACTGATGTTTAAGCAACATGGGTGGGAATCAGGATAGGGATTTTGTTTCTTACACTGTATATAGTATATAATGACAAAAATAGAGAATGTTTCCATTCTTGGCAAAGCATGTCCACTTTGTGTGATGAAACACAGAGCTTCAAATTCCCTTTAAATGAGCTTAGGTCCCACAACCAGAAATTAATCTTATATGAGTGTTATATGGATTACTTTCAATAAACACTAACACAATTTGAGAGAAAGTCTATTAAACTATAATAAGCCTTTGTCTGCTGAGCGAGACTTTCTGGGTGACCGTGAATATAAAATATCTTTAAGCCTGTCTGGGCTTTCTGTGAATCAGAAAAGAAATCTCCAGCCATCAAACACAGGACTCCTTCAAGTGGTTGCTGTAACAGAAATATTGACAGAAATCAGACGCAGTAAGTGGGCTATGAATTGTCTCTACAAAGAGAAGCAATAAAGAAAAGGGGAGAAGCGCTGGGAAGGCACATACAAGATAAAATCTAAAGTATCACACATGAAACAGTAGAAAAACCACTAGTGACTTGAAAATATTCACAAAGAATGTGGTTTTAATTTGAGGTCACTTCCTAGGAAAGATCATATCAGAGAAGAACCTTCCAATCTAGGCAAATGCACTAGCCCCGTAGTTTATCCACTCCTATCTATCTAGGTGAAATACATGCTAATATAATTCAGGCAAAGGTACACAAATGTTGATTAGTCTGCTGAAACATCAGGTAACATGGTGAGTTAATCCTCTCAGTCAGTTTTCTTTGACATTTCTCCTCCTTCTTGAGCCGAGTATAAGTCCAGATCGTGACTCGGTAGAGGTTCTGATGACTGAATAGGATGCTCTTTACATCTGTGTGTTGGACTTTTGTAAACATAAAAATGAAGTGAGGTATCTGAACAGTCACATTCTCAACCTAGAATTACCTTTTTTATAACTGTTTCAAAAATCACCAAGAACTGATGGATGTAACCTCCTGGGGGAGGCACAGTGGCAAAGTCTTACCTTGGCCTGCACAGAGGCCAATGCTATAACCTGGCTCAGACTGCTTGTGGGGATTGGGGATGAAGGGAAGCAACATGTAACCAGTCTAAGACACGGGCAGGTGACAAGCAAACCACATTAGCCTCCTTCTGGACTGCCACTTCTCTATCCATTAGCCGAGAGAGAAGACAAACATAACTTCAGTTTCCTCATAATGACAAAGCTCAAACATGCATTCCTCATCCTGTTGATTTGGTCTCTAGAATAATATATCTCTGTTTACTTTGGCTCCAAAATGTGCTACACAATAAGCTAAGACTGTGCTAAACGAATTCCATCATAAGGGAAAGTAAACGCTTGTCATTGTAGAAGCAAAGCTATGTTTTTAAAACATAAGTTTGCCTTCTCAGAAAGAAGATTTCTAGTCTCACATTGCAGTTATTTGGAAATACGCTGTTGTCTAGCAGGACTGTCTGAGAATTTAGAAGGCCAGCTTTAGAGCTAAGTTTTGCCTCAGTCATTAGCTGAGTATAAGCAATAATAAAATTTAAATGCATTTCATGGTGGCTATTGCAAGAAATATTGCAATTCATTTCTGAAGCAAAAGGCAGAAGGTCAAAAAACATGAACTCCCTGAATGGATTAGGCACCTGTCAGAAACCAGCTGCCTTGAGTTTTTGCTGTCCTTTTGGGCAAGGGAGATTTTACTAGAGAGTTACTTACTGAGTGCAATAAATGGGAAGCTTACTTGAATCTTGCCCTGTAGTACTGATACTTGTAGCTGAATCCTGGAAATCTGTTAGTTAAGCTGTTTCTCCTTCCTTTCCTCATGAAGAAATTTTAAATCAAACCCTAAAATAATGTGTTAACACATGTGTGTGAGATGTGGTTGAATCACATCGTCAAGTCCCAGCCTAAACGGTTATAAGAGCTTTCCTCTCCTAGTGCCACTCACCCTGTAACAGCATGCAGCATCCTTGTTTTCCAGCATCCCTACTGTTCTCCTCGCCTTTGCTCATTTGCAGTGACAGTTTTATGGACTTACTGCTAATTTGTGATTTTTGTGATTTGTGTCTGTTTTTTCCTGAATTATTACTCTCTGGTACTCTGATTCCATGTAGTACATATTTCCTAATGGAAGAGCTGTAAAAGTCACCAGCCGGATGAAAGAAGATAAAATATTTATGGAAAGTAACTCTAGATAATAAGAATAGGTGATATGATGGGCTTTTTCCTCTTTTTTGCCATTTGCAGTCATCAGTCAAGATCTGGTTTCTCAAGATTCTTCATTGCCTAACAGTTACGCTTTCTCTAGCTGGTTGGTTTTGAAGAGAGTCCGTTTGATCCTTTCTAAAGGAATAGAGATCCTGAATGCTGCAGGGTTAAGAATACATAAAGCACAAAAAGATTGGAATGTTTTTTGAGTATTTGACTAAGCCACAGATGTCTATTTGGTTCAGATGAGCCTTGGTTGTGAGGAAGATGCCTGTTCAAAACTGCATGTAGGTTCTAGTTGGCTACATCAACAGGCAATTAGTCATTTCTATTCATATCCAGATTTCTGAAACCATTTAATAGCTACATATCAAATGCACTGGAATTTCAGTTTTTCATGTTTAGTAATACAAACATGCCACATCATGACTCATGTTGTTCATTGTCTATATAAAAAAGTAGCTGCTGTCAGCCAAATGGAAAGAATCAAGTAGTCAAACATTTAGAGGTACTTTTATTCTATTTTAGAGAGTGGTCTTTATCTTTTTTCTTTCCCTTCCCCTATTTAGGAGCAGCTTTTCCAAGCACATGTTTTGTATTATTTTAGGGACCTTGCCAGGACTGTCCAATTTAATAAAAGTCAATGTAATATTATTTTAACCAATGCAGTCGAAAGCCCCAAATTATAATGTCACTTGGAAATTCTAACTGGAAAACAACTTTACTTGCCACAGGATTTAGATAAGCATGAAGGAGTTGAAAGTCGATGGTATGAATTTTTATCTGGGTTGTAAAATTAACTAAAAAAATAATTTTTAGTTATTCTTTTCTGAAAAACTAAACTTCAAGGGTTTCAGCCAGCCATACTTAATTAATCAAGTCCTAGTTTATTACCAGGGAACTTATGTTGCAATTTGCAGCTGGCTGTTTACCAGTGGGCTCAAGGCTTGACATTCAGTAATGAGTTCTGGCTTACATTTCCCACAGCAGCATCCCTACAGAGCTCTTGCTTGCTTGCTCAACCGAGTCTTTTCTAAGCCCTCTGGGGTGGGGACTGTCTTTCCCT
>NW_010577065.1:683632-699517 GCF_000705375.1 Tinamus guttatus | reverse complement strand
ATTCAAGCTTCACTATGGGCAATCTTTTTTTTAAAAAAATCTGTATTTAGTTAATGGAATTTTTTAAATTTAAAGATTATCTTAGCACTGAAACACAGTTCTGCCTAGTTGCTCACTTACTTGATTCAACTTAGGCAACTTAACATTTACCTACAAAGCCCTTTTCTAGGTTCTTGATAGGTAAAGCACCATTGTAAGAATACTAGCAACACATTTAACTAACTCCATTGTAATTTAGAAGAGGTGAGAGAATTTGTATAATTTTAACTTGTTTCCCTTACCACCACTGAAGAGATTTTTATAGTGTCATAACTTTCAAGAAACTGCTCAATTCTTGTGCTCCACTGATGGCTTCATGCTTCATTGTCCTTACAAATTGAAGATTTGAAGCTGTAAATTTGACTGAAATCTGCAGAAGCAAAAGAAACTTGTACAGTGTTGGCAGACTGGTTTGGTTAGAAAACAGCTAATTTAAAAATATATCATTTTTCATTCATAGATGAGGCTAAAAATCTCTAAGGAAAACAAGGCTTCTTTCCCACTGTCTGAAAAGCACAGAATGAGGCTAATGCATCTTGTTACATCATGAGTGCCACACTAGTCAAAATATCTGCTCAAGGCAATAAAATGCGATCATTACTGAAGTGTCTTGCTAAATTAGAGTCTAACAGATTCTGATACCTAAACATAGGTACTTCATGTAAAACGCATTCATCTTTACCTTTTCTTTGTTCTTTCCAATAGAAGTACTTAGAAATAGTTTCAGGAGGGTACAAACTACATACAAAAGTGCTTTTTTAAATAATGCGGGAAGCATAAGATGCTAATAGTTTGATGTATTGATTGACTTTGTGTTTCTCTTAAAGATTTATTGTATAATTCCAGAAACTAGCAAGTTGTACAAGTTATATTTCAGGAAATTTTCCTGTTTAATTTGAGGGAGACCAAAGGCCGAGTTGTAGCTACTTTCATAGTTATAATCTCACCTCTTTTTTTTTTTTTTTTTCCTTTTTTAGGAATCTGTTATTTTTTATATGTCTGAAGAGATCTGGCATTCTAGCTAAAACGCGTCTATTTTTAGGAATGAACAAAATGATGCTTTCAGTGTGCTAAAGTCTGTCCTATTTCCTGAATAACTTAACAGAGTAACTACAGAAAATGGAAGACTTTTATCCTCCCACCTCTTTCTACATCAGGAGAACTTTGAGCATGATCTTTTCTTACACTTGATAGTGTTGCAAAATAAGCTTTTCAAGAACAACTAGTTAAGTAAATTTAGTGTGAAAAGAGATTTAAGTCTGATATCAAAAATATTAATTTGATACCACTCTGATTTTATGCAGGCTATTTCCAGGCTATGTGATTTGGGGAAGTATATGAACTTCTTACTGAAGTATATGAACTTCTTACTAGTGGTGTGGTTCATTACTGGGGCAATGCTTGATAGATGAGTAATTGTATGAAAATTGCAGACATGCTCAAAAATATACAAAGCAATTCTGGCAGTCGTAGACCTTATTTGGCAAGTGGCTTTTAAACACTGGCTTACTTACTTCTGAAGGTTAAGCTCATCTTATTCAGGTATGATAAATTATCTGAGGCATTAGGTTAGTAATGAGAGCTAAAATGACATATAAAAAGAAAATTGTGAAGGTCTTGATTAGATCTTAGTAGAAATTCTGCTATGCCTGTTATACAACTCCATCAGGAGCTAGCAACACCAGCCACTGATAGACTCAGCACAAAGAGGCAGCTCCTAATTTAAAGGACACACTGTAAAATTATTTTGAGAAAATATCAAAGAAGTGAAGGTCTGATACCTGTGTGTGCCCATAGCTACCCCCTGAACAAGCTATAGTAACTAGATGCGCAGGCACAGAAAAGCAACTTTTTCATTCCAGGTAGCTTTGCTCTTAAATGTGAACAAAATATAAAAAACATTTTTGTCCTTCTACCACTCCTCCTACTTTCTCCTTCTACCATTGCATCACTCAATTCAGATTTTAGTGCTAACTAGAGTGACCCCGTCTCACTCCCCTGAGCAGACGGGCTTTGCAGTGCACTCCTGGAACACCTCGGATTCAGATTATTTGGCTGAGGCTGCACCCACCTCTCTCCCTCTCCACTCCCCCACAAGGCCGGTGCCTTTAGGTAACCTGCTGCTCTTTATAAGCAGCCCGGGTTTAGCTTCACCTATGACTGTAGCTCAACTGTGTAGCAGCACAGTGAGGAAAAGGGGGCCTGTGAGCACCAAACCACTTAGACTTGATTTTAACATGAGTTAATGGGCTACAAGTTTAGGGTTGGGCCCTTATTCTAATAAAACTGCCTACCGAAGAGATGTTTGGTAGGCAGCGTTACTTTGGGAAAAAAAGTGCCACATTTTGCTGAAAAGTTACCAAGTTCTGTTCTGAGAGCTCTGAACAATAAAATAATGCCCTGTTTAATAGCTTTATATGGGAGTCCAAATAAGATCTGGTTTTCTAATGCATATGGGAGCAGATGCTGGGATGTGAGAGCAAACCGCACGCTTGTAGGTTGCCACGATTCTCCCCAACAGATGATGGTGTGCCACAGCATTCCCAGGCACAAAACTACCCTGTTAATGACACCCTTAGAATGGAAACATCCAGGGACCTAATTGTTTGATATCCAGCTTCTTAAAAATGACAGAATGTGGGCTCTCACGCAGAGCAGAAAAACTTAGCTGGAGTTTCATCCACAGTGTCCATTAAAGGCAAGCAGGGTTGAACACTGCTGCAGAAAATCTAACCAGAGACATGTGAATATTCCCCAGTCTTTAATTTTAGAACAAGATCAAGTAATCTCTAAGTACGTGTCGCAGCATTTGGTCATGCTTTCAGTTCTCTTTTCCTTAGTCAGTTCCTTTGACAGTAAAATTACCACGCTTGGTTCTTTAACATATCACAGAAGCATCCTGTGGCACTGCTGTTATATTTACGGCCATTGCTGCCAACAGACTATTAAATCCATCTGTAAGACAGATACAGGCAGAAGTACCCGTGAATATTTAGTAGCATTTTAACTTAAGAAGTAGCCCTAGATGAGGTGAACAGGTTACACTCAGAGCAAACGAGGTAGTGCCAATTCAGAGAAGATGCATGTGGGTGGCTCTGAAATAGGACACCTTATCAGAAGTTGCTCCGAACCACACTCCGGTGGAGAGTTGTTGACAACGGCTGTCGCCCTGTAACCAGATGAAGTGAGCATGTTGTCCTATATGTAAAAGCCACTATCACGATGCTTTATCCCCAAAATGGTCTGAGCAGAGCGATGGAAGACTGACTCAACTGTGAAAGTTAACATAGCCCCACCACAGGGAAGAAATTCGCTTTTCATCAGCTGTGCAGTACAGCAGCAAGTCAGAGATGGAAGGCTGAAAGAAAAAAAAAAGAAGAGCATTATAGTTCTGCAACAGGCTACTGCATAGGGAAGAGTGAATAGATCTTTATCCTGGAGCCAAGGATATCCCCTGCTAACAGGGCAAGTTCTGTTACTTGCTGGAAAGCAACTGCAAGAGCACAGAAAAGTTAGGGTAATGGGAAGAAAGTATCTAATGTGATATCTGACATGTGGTGCCAGGTAGTACAAACCTCATCCTATTCCCATACACGAATATTGGAATAGTCACCAAGTGTCACAGAAGCAGCCCACATTCAGCAGAGCAGGAATAAAGGCTTCCCTGGGATCTGTATCAAGACAGGAACATCCTGGATAGCTGTAGTATAAGGCAGCCAAAAATGCTGACTTCCAAGGAAGAACTTTTTTTTTGCCTTCTACAACAAAGGCAAGCGGAGGCAAAAAACATCAACTGGAGGAGAATTAAAAGTATAAGAAAGAAAAATTTTTGTATGTGAAAAAGACTCCTCTATCTAATTCAATAATTAGTACTGCAATTTCTGAGCTTGTATGCAGTGTCCCACTCTGTTGTGGAGACACAGTGGGCATGTACATTCTTTTTTTGGTCAATGCGAGCTGTCAAAATGGCTTTATTAGCTACTCCCTCCCCAGCAGGGTTACATCCTCTAACAAATCAGCCTTCCAAATCATGTTGAGCCAAAATCATACTCAGCCAAAAAAGTTTGGAAAACTCCTTGGGCTGAGTTCACCAAGAACTACTGTGTGCTCCAGCACAACTGCCTGTTTCACAAGGGGTGTATGGCGACCCTTTGCCCTGCTTCCTCACTGCCGGACATATCCTGTTAATTTTCTTGAGTTTTTGGTGTGTAATGTTACCTTCTTGTACCTCTAGAGAATTATGGAAAGAGTGGGATCAGGAGAAGACTGGATGATGTGGTTATGACAGTGAGGATTTAGCACTGTGCCATGAAGCAACTAACATCATTACATCTTTGTTTAGAAACAAAGCTAAATTTCCCATTTTGGTGGCAGCTGAGCACCTCCCCTGCTGCATCTGCTCAGCCTGCTTCACCTTTGAAGACTAACGTGTCAATGACCATCCAGTCCATCATCAGAGAGGAACTTAATAGCAGATTGGTCTGATTACTTGCAGTCCTGCACACACACTCATTATAAGTGCAGGTAGACAATGCAGCTTCCTAAGCTTAAAAAAACAGTGTTTAGTGCAAAACTATTCTGGCCAGGTTGTGGCGGTTTATTTCTGATGAGTAATGTTCCCATTATCCCAGTAGAGGGAAATCTGGAGACATTGTCAAAAGCAGTATATCCAAAACAGGTTAAGTTTTACTGAAATAAAAACAGCTTGTCAATTGTATTAGAATCATTTAGTGCAGGTCTTTAATTTTTGATTGTCTGAATTGAAATACGAAAAATTATTTGACAGCAGACAATGATCAACTGCTGTTAATGTCAGCACACATTAAAAGATGGTTGCTTAAGCTGCACTCCCAAGAATAAGATCTGGGGCATTAAATATTACTGTTGTTATTGTTTTTTCCTATGAAAACTAAGTTGGTTTTGGTGAGTGTAACTTGAGTCCTGGCTATTAAGCAATAGGTGTTATTTGGGATTTTTCTTTCCAATTTTTTCAGAACTGGTTGACAGGACTTTACAGAATTAAAAAAGACGGGATGTACACTAATATAGCAAAAGCTTTGGGCAGTACTAAAAACTCCTGTGATTCTTACGTTCTTAGTCTTCATAAGCAGATGAGTGCCAGACAAGGATATAGCTACACCGGCAGAACTATACTTGGTAAAGATAATGTAAAATAGCTTTTCCCCTCACTCATTCCTCATCTGCAGAAAGAAGCCAGATCAGACCAATGTAAATGTGTACACAAGGGGCTGCTGCTGGGCAGCAATAGTAGCTTCACATGCCTGGGCAATGTTTAGCTAGGAAAAATCTGCAATGTGCAACTAACTGTGAGAGAAACTGAGGCTCCTGCATAGTTATTAGACTTGAGAAAGGGTAGTTATTTCGTTATTATTCTGGTGTAAAGGAACTGGAACAGAAAATCACCACCAACATGACTTAAGATTAATTTAGTTTCATGTTTTAAGTGGATGAGAAACCCCAGTAAATGCTACCCAGCACCAAGCCAGAATTACCAAGAAGTGATAGGAAATAAAACATTTGCAGAAGCAAAGAACGACAGTCTCCCGTGGTTCTTTGGTGAGGCCCAGAGTGCTGCCTTGCCATCACAAGGAGCTTTATTTCCAGTGGGAAATTTCTCTTCCTCCCTCTGGCCTTTCCTACATGCTGCTGCCCCCAGGACTGCAGGAGCAGCCATCAAGAGCGTTATCATCTGCTCCTGATTTTCTGTAGTTCACAGCCTAAGCTGAAATCAGCAGTATATATGCAAGGCTGGAAGCAACGGTAGGTTGGTAAGGAATGTGCTTTCAGTTTAGCCATCCCTGTTATGGAAGCCATAGGTGCATGGATATTTGTCCCTAGAGCCAAGCTCTCTGCTCTGTTTTTTTTGTTTCTTTTTTTTGTGTGTGTGGGGGGGGAGGCGGATTGGGGGTTGGCGTTGATGGTGGTGATTGTTTTTAACCTAGGCTGTTTCCTTGTTCTGGGTGACTTGTGGCTTCACAGGTCTCACAGGCCTCAGAGCTGGGGATGGCAGTGGAGGCCCAGGGCGGGCCCTGACCAGCAGCAGGGACAGCGGCCGCTTCGTGACCGCAGCGGTGAGCAGGGTCCAACGGCGTGTGAGCTGCACCCCTGGTGTGAGACAGGCTGAGGGGACAGCAGCAACTTGCATGTTTAGCCAGCTCACGTGCAGAATACCCAGTTCATGTTCCTGTTTCCATTCCTGAACACCCACCTAGCTGTTCAATTGCTTCCACTTATATTGAGTTCAGAAGGTGGGTGTTTTTCAGCACCAGCTTTATCTTCTCTGTTTTAAAATCCCTGTCACCAGCATGTAACACTGCAGCAAGCTGGAAGTACGGAATGGATAAGATCACCAAAACAAATGGCATCATGGCATGTTTCATTAAAAAATAAGCAACTCCTTTTCCAATCATCTGAGTTTCTATCTGTAATGCTGGAGTGCCTTTCAATCTGGCGAGGCAAATCCTGACACCAGGTAGGGGAAAACTGCCAAGTCCTCTGCAAACCCAGATTCCTACAGGTTGTGTATGGGAGAAGTTGGGCTGTCTTATGAGTGCTTAGGAGCTCTTACTTTGGGCCTCTTGTTTGGCAGGGCACACTACATCATGTGTGCCCAGTACCACTGTTGATAAACAGAAGTCAAGCAATTACATATTAGTTCAATTCCCCTTTTTAGTTGCTACTTCACACTACATATGAAAGTGCCAATTCCTGTGCAGCTACTGGGGGCAGGGATAAAAGTCCTATTTCATCTTCACCTATAAAGGTGTGATCTTTGAATTACTTGAAATGTAGACTGCAGATAGGTCAGGTGACAAGGAGGATTTTAAGCCTACTGAGAAAACCACTGACAGGTTAACTCAGTACAATGTCAATTCAATTTTGGTTTCTGAATCTTTAGTAGATTAGTGTTTCCTTCACATTTGTCAGAAAACAAGATCTCTCTGCTTAGTAAGACCAAAAAAAAATATTCCAAACACGCGCTTTAAGACAGCAGCCAGGAAGTCGGCCTTCCCCATTGGCAGGACTGCCCAGAGCTTTGATTTATCTGTGCAAGCGTTAGCACTAGCACTTCTCTGCACTTCCACAAGATAAAGGCTCTGTCTGGGACAGCAAGCAGTTATCTGATCAGCAATTCAATCCTATCTGCAAGTGCTAGGTCACCAGGTTAATTGGAAATTTGTGACTGGCTTGACAGCCCGGGAAGACTGTAGTGATGCCTTGCAGGTTTGTATTTGTAAGCCAGAAGTATGCTGAGGTCAGTAAGTCAGAGGGCTCAGGGAGGCATCACCAAATTGTTTCAATTCCTGTGTCAGCAGAGTCCTGTTGCTGTTTAGTATTTTGAGATTTACTGCCAACGGGGAACTTCTAAAGCAAAGACCCCTGAGGCTAGTGATTATATAATTCTCAACAGCACAATAGTGTTTTTTGGATCTTTATAGCTCTTTTGCCTGAAGTCAGCAAACTGCAGGTTTGGGAGGTCTGTTTTCCTCAGTGATTTAGGACAAGGCATTGGAGCTATAGAGAAGCTCTGATGCCATGGTGAGAGTGAGCTGTACAGAAAGAGCACAAAAAGGGAAAGATTTTGTTTGGACAGACACATGCTATTCTGGGTAGACACCTCACTCGACTGCTTTCCTCCTGGTTGGATGTTACTGTTACCCCATGCAAACCAACAGGTTCCTCCCGCGCAGCATGTTGCTGCTCTCATAGCTGTAGCAGCACATTTCTTCCAGACCTCAAGCTGCTCCTTGGCAAGATCCAGCCCCTGGTGCTACTGCTGGTTTAGTCTTTAGTGGAATTATGGAAATGCATATTTTCTTGGAAAGGCTCACACAGTGATGGGCCAGGGAGCCTCTGAGGCAAAAAAACACAACCAAGACCCATGTCACATTCTGCAGTCTTGCTAGTAAGCGTGTACAGTAGTGCTTCTAAATTGTGGTGTGTCTTGCATTTAAAAAATAATATATATATATTGCTTTAGCAAGCTTCCAGTGTGTTGTCAAAACCTTAAAATATGAACTTATCTTTTCTAGAAGTTTACCCTCCCCATACTGCATGCATCACCACTTTTTTTTTTGCCTGCAGCACCATGAAACCTACCATAAATGGTTTAGTAACTAAACCTATTCATGTGGTGATTGCAGTTTTCCCTCCTGCTTCATATTAAACTAGATATAATCCAAACATGCAAAGAGGAAAAATTTCTTATGGTACATGCAAAGATAAAATCTGACCTAAATACATCTGTCTAAAACCTGTATTTACACTTGATTTGAGGCCTTAACATTGCTATGTTCAAATGCAGAAACCATATGGCAAAATATTTACAGTGCTGCATGTTTACATACTGCAGTATACCTTATTTTTCAATACCTGATCATGAAAGAAGATGCAATTTTTGCTACCTGCTTAGTTTGCTCTGTAGCTTTTGGCTATTTGGAGTAAACTAATTTCTCCTCCCTCTTCCCACTTTCATGAAATTTTCATGAAATCAGTACTTTCTGCTAATTCTTAAGAGTTCTGTCATATTTGCCTAGCAACAGGGAAAACAGCAAATTAGCTTTACCAGAAAAATGTCACTCATCAGAATTAAGTGTACAGAAACAAAGGATCTATCACTTTTATTGTCAGAACCCAGCGACTGCTACAAATATTCAGGGCTGCGCAAAATATTTATATCAAAACCATCTCAGTTTTATGAGGACTGTATATGCTGTATATGCTGAGTGCCCTGATTGAATTGCCATGAGGGAAGGACATACCTAATATCCCCATTTCTATCTTATGTTGAAAGTAAACACGCAGTTTAAGAGCTGCTGAGTCACAATACGAAAGGACATATGAGAATATCACTATTCCTTCACCTGTTCTGCCCGATCTTAGCCCAGAAAGTTGACATCTTCATCTGTGAAAAGATGCAATAACTCAGTGGTGCTTGGGTTCTGACCATTACTCTGCCGTGGAGGAGGAGCCAGGAACCCACATACCCAGTTTCTGAGGAATTCTGTCTTCGCATGTCCCATGGTCACTTCTTTGCAATAAAGCACATAACATAACGCTTATGACATAGCATAAGACTTATGTCAGCTTTCTAGATTTTGGTAACAAGCAAATTTTGCAATAATTTAAAAATCTACCTTCTCTGCATATTTTTATTAGAAATAAAGCTATTATCTTTCTTTAAACTTAGACAATTGATAGACTAGCATATTAAACATGAAATACCAAATGACTTGAGCTAAATCTTTGGAAGAAACCTCAGGACGAAAATATTTAAAAAAATACCTGGCAACCTTGAAATGTATTTATGTGTATGCATACATGTATAGCCAAGTAGAAAGGCATATAACTTGAATGTATCAAAGAGCTTATGTTTGAGCAGCCTGATCAATGAACTTGCATCAAGCCCTTTTTAAGGGCATGAAAACTGCCATCTACACACACTGGAGAAGTTCAGTCTGTTTGCAGTGGTTTTATATTTGCTGAAAGATTCAATATTAGACAAGCTTGCTCCAGTCAGTGACAAACTAGTCCTGGCAGTTGACCTAGGGTGCAAAGAAAATACAACTACTATGAAGGACTTCTTCCTTTCTTTATGTACATATTCTTCATTATTTGGTTAAAGCTACACGAGTGCTAAGCCTTTTATACCGTAGGGCCTGACTCATGACATGCCACCCATACAGACATCTGTGTAGGAGTGGTGCCAGTGAGAGGTATCTGAGCTGACCAAGAACTGAGCACTTTCCCTCTCAGCAGAGGATGTCAGAGGGGACATGACTGCTTTCGGTGGTTTCCACCAAGATGAAGGTAACATACTGCATTTCTTCTTATAGTGAGGGAATAGGGCAAAGGAAAACCATTTCATTTTGTTTTGGTTTGCTTGCTTTGAGGATAATCATATTCCTACAAGAAAACATGAGGAAACTTGGCTTACAAAGAGTGCATGAAACATCTTTTATACCCCTGTTCTACTACATATGAGCTTATGAAAAAGGAAAGCTATTTTAATATCAGAAATCACCTTGAAATAGAAATTCTCTCATCTAATTCTTATTTTTCATAACTCTTCTCTGAAGAATCTTCTTCCAATAGAAAAATTTCCCAAGAGTTATTTCTATGAAAAGTGACATGGAAATAATGTGGCTTTCCATTAAATTAGCCTTTTAATTACACCAGATGCCATCTACGGTATCCCCTGTCTTGTTGTCTGTATTTACTACAGTTCTGTAAGTTGGATCATGGAAAAAAAAGAACTAGATTAATGCCAGTCTAAAGCTCGGGCTTACACATTTCTCTCTCAGAGAAAAACCTGTAATAATATAAGGTTTATTTACCTAATATGGCAAGAGTTGCAATTTAGACAGCTCTTTTTCAATGTGGGTCTCATGTTCTATGAGGATATAGAATATAATATGTTTTAAGGACTGATGAGCAGAGATTACATATTCTAAGCATGGAAATCCTCCGGTTTGTTCTGTTGCCTCCTTCAGAGGAGATTCTACTACAATCTTGAAGACACTCAGTTTCTTTCAGATATACTTTGGTATTTTTGGTTTTCCACCTAGAAGTAATATTTTTTCCCTTGGTTTGTTGATTCTGCTTTCCCTGGAGAGCTTACAGAAACTTCTCCGACTGTGCAAATCCTACAAATTTAATAGATCTCTTAGTCTCAGCTGGAACCTCAAGGCAGTATTATAATACCAGAAGAGCTATGTTGTGAATGCTTTTTTAAAGCATCTTAAAGCCCTTGTTCCTTCTTTAGAGTTACTTAACTATATTATTTAAAAAGCATGACATTATAGATACAGTCCGAAGAGTGCTAATCCATTTCAGCTGCAGGCATGGTCTGCTCTGCGGGGAAGGCACTGGCTATGCAGGCTATGCACGCTCCTAAACCAGGAATGTGGCCCACACTTACACCACTTCTGGCAATGTCAGAAAGTTTCATTGGCTTTAGCAGTTAAGGAAGATTTATGTGGGAGAAGAGACTTCAGAAGCGTTACCAAACCCATTATTAACTTTTGACACTAAGCTCTCTTGTTTTGGACTGCCATTAAATGGAAAGGAGCAGCGGAAAAACTGAGAAGAGGTCAGAGTGACCTGGCCTAACTTTGAGTTATGCTTAAATGGCTAAATTCAACCTCTCCTCCACTCTGGCTTTTCTTTTTTCTTCTTCCTCTGCTATCCCCAATGCTGTCAACAGACAGCAAGGTCCAAGTTTTACTCCAAAAAAAACAACTATCCCTTTTCAGACTGCTCTCTTCAGAGATAACATTATAACATTCAGGCTTGTACATAGCAGTAATTTTCTCAATTCTGTAGGACTACTAATAGTATATATACATTTTATTTTTTAGAGAGATCCTACAAGTATTTTTATGAAATACTTCAGGGCTATCATGAAAAAATATACATTATACATGTGACAAGCATGGGACATCTCTTCTATAGAAGCTTGCCAGTAATTGTACTTACAGATATGCCACCCTGTGCCACATGCTGTAGGTATCCCTGCTTGAGCAAGGGGGGTTGGACTGCATGATCTCTAGAGGTCCCTTCCAATCTCAACCATCCTGTGAGTCCTGTGTGATGCTCTTTCAGTCTATATGCTCATTCAGTCTCCCTCCTCCTGCTTTTTCTGTGCTAAGTAAAAGATCAAAAACATTGAGTTTATGTCGTGTACTTCACTTTTATGGTCTTGGGCACCCACACACACGAGGGTGCTGCAAAGACAAAGTTGCTTGTGATACAAACTTCTGTAGAGCTTGACAGTTAGTCACTACAATCTCCAGCCTGACAGTTACTGGAGTCTTAAATAACTTCAGCTAAAATAGGGCCAAAGCAGGGGAGAGTAAGGCCATAATAGCAGCACACAAAGTCATGGGGCTATCAGAGCAGAAAGGCTGAGAAGAAGGGATAAGGCAGCAACACAGGCAGGCCTTGGGCTCAGTACTCAGGTCAGTGCCCTCCTTCCCATTCAAGCCTTCTTAGATGAGGCCAAGACAGGCCATGCACTTCCAATGCAGTGGTGCAAGCTCAGCAGTGCGTGCTCAGCTCTCAGCAGAGCTGTAACAAGCCTCCTGCTTTGGTGCCCTCATTCAAGCATCTCTACAGTCATGTTTCGTGAGGTGCAGCTTGAGAAAGAAACTGGGCTAATTTTACCACTGTAGGAAGAGTGTGGCAGCAAGTGGGAGGCTGGTGAGAGAAACCAGTGTTGCACAGATGTCTTGAAGCTTGCTTTGCTACAAACTGGCACAAGAAAACAGGTTTTACAGGTGGATTAAACACATTTTTCAAACTCTATATCTGGAGTGTACATCATCCCTCTTACTTTATGAAGCACCGTTATTTGCTTTTCACTGCAGGGAGCAGAGCTCTCCTCTGCTTGACAAACATGCCCGGTGTCTCCTGACGGTTGAAGGCGCACAGCCAAATGTTTAAAGTAGCAAGATCTGAGTTAAGGCTTGAGGCTGATCATGCTGTCTAACTCCATAATTTTATTTTGTGTAACTTCTCACCCAAGCAGAGCCAACACAAGGCTGAAGCATGAGTCAAGACTTGGGCCTGCTAGTGCACGTAGAGTTTTGTCCCATGCGTAGTGTTGTTGAACAGCCTATTTTGAAAACAACATATTCCCTTCCAATTCAGAAGGGACTTTTCTTCCACATAGCCAGAACAAAGGTGGTTCTATACTGACAGCTCTTTAAATTTATTTACAGGGAAGTAGCAGACGTGGAAGATATCCAAGAAAAAAGGAATGATTTCTGACAGTGGGGAGCCAACAGTTTACCAGCTCCAAGAGGAGGCAAGAAAAAGTAATCCAGAACTTAACCAGACTTGTTAATGAAAAATAGCATAATAGTTCAAGTTACTCATTTTATTCTCCCTCTCCCATATATTTCTGCTAGGTAGTGCTTATTTTTGAGTGCCAAATTCAGCAGAAAATATGTAGCTTTTTCTTTTGTATTACACATTTGTTGGAACTTGTTACTGTCTTAGGCTGGGGGAGGGAGACATACAGGCTGTAATTTTCGTTCGTGTGGTCTTCAGAGACATGGGTCAGCCTTAAGGGACACACAGCAGAGCCTTTGTATTTCTGATAATGTGATTAACTTATGGCAGTTAAAATACTTCTCCTCAATGCATCTTGCATGATGGATGGAGGGACACAGGCTGGACGACCAGGCTAGCAGGGCTTACTAAGCAAGGTGCTTAGGTAGAGGTGAAGACACACAGAGCAACCGGAGACGGTGTTGCCAGCAGCAAAGCCTGCTAGCTGCCAGCTGGGATTTTCTGTTAAACTCTAGCAAATGAGTGTAGAAAACAGCAATAAGGCATAGACATCACTGTATGAAACAGTAACTCCATTTTAGCTTTTAGAGTATGTTGTTTTCTGCTGCCTTTTTTTCTTCCTCTAGGAACTGAAAGCTCCAAGAACATAGTCACTGAGCTAGAAATAGCAGGTTCTTAAAATACAGCTACTCAGAAAGAGGCAACCAAGAGAAATAGGCATTTGCTGGGAACACAGCAGGCATCCCAGCCTTACTCAAGCCAAGGCCATGTATTTAAAATTAACTACATTTAGTTTGTAGCGGAGTAGTTAAGAGGAAGGTGTTTGTCATGAATGGAATAATCAGTGTTAGACTGGGTTTTTCTTCACTTATTTGCTTTTTCAGTACTTAGGCCTTTTAAAGACTGACAGCCAAGTGCCCAGTGAGGAATGAGGTTGCCCTGAGTTTGACATCTAAGGTTATCCTACGGAGCTACAGAGAAGCAAAGGGAAGCAAAGTCAGACCCCCTCAAAATCAAACAAACACCCACAGAGAAACCATACGAAGTTATATTCTTTTTTTCTAGATCAATGTGTTTCATTTTTCCTTTCATGGAGCCCCATAAACCTCACCAGGATGCTCCTAGCTAGCTAGCATCATCTGTACTCAAGGAACACATGAAGAGGTGCAAGGGCAGCAGAAGAGCACAGGGGGATGCCCAACACTTTCATTATCCCCAAGAGACTTTCAAATCTTGATACACTACTTGGGTAGGTAAAATCCTGTGAGGAAAGTCAGAGGTGTTAGTGGGAATGGTGGTTGCAGATATCTCTGTGTAGTTTTGAAGAAAGCTCAGTGTTCACTGGTCTCCTTTTGTGGAAGAGGGGATTGGCAAACTAAAATGAGGTCTAATACAGTGGGATTGGGGCAGGATAAGAAACCATGGTTCCAGGTATCGTTAACTCTCAAGAACAATGTATTTAACTTAAGGCAGTTAAAATAATTCTGGTTGGCATATCTTGTGGAAAATGGACACCAGCAAGCACAGATTTTACACAAAGGCTCCTGCAGGAAGCCAGATCATCTTTGAGGCCATGAGCAAGCACAGTGCATCACCCATCTTAGTCACCTGCACCATCCTAGCCCTTCTCCCCTTTCTGAAGGAGGTTCAAAGCCAGACTCAGTTTTCAGTCAGCTTCAACAAGCTCATACCATTTAGCTGGCCATCCTCCTTGAATCATAAGGAGTGACCTGCCTCCACACACCCTCCTCTCCACCACATTCCCACCAGCCTGGAAAGCTCAATCAGATGTCCCAAAAGCATTCTTCTCTTCAGGAATGACCATGGCATTGCTGCAAGGACATTCCCCTTCTGGGCAGGCTTATCTGGCCAAAGAGAGCCTGGAAACAGAGCCTGCCAAACTTTCCTTTGCTTGCTCCAGAAACCCTGACAAGTTTTGCCTTTTGCTGTTTTCTTAACAACTCATCCGTTTGCTGCAACTTGGGGCAGCCACACTGTGTGCCTGACTTCTTAGAGAAACACAGCAGTCCCCCACCACACACCTTTCTGTGCCCTTTCTCCTCTGGGCAGGCTGGGGTTTTTCCACTGCTTCCCATAATCCACGAATGCCAAATCCAACCCACTTGCTGATCAAAGAAGTCGAACTCAACATTCACTTTGCAGTCAGCCACAGGAGCAAAATGGCATGGCCTGCAGTGCGAATCCCAGGTGAGAGCAGAGAGCTGCGTGCAGAAACACCATTCCCCGTGGCTGTTTCTGCTGCCAGTGTTGCAGCTGCGGGAGCAGCAGCTATCCCAGCAGTGCTGGTGGGAGCAGCCAAAAGCTGGGCTGGAAGCAGAAATGTAAAAGTGAGAGGTTCTCTCCTACTCTTCAGCCCGGGGGGCCTAAGTGCTGTCACCATCGTGAATCAGCAAAGTAGAAGCTAGCTGAGAAGGAAAGTGACCCTTAATGAGACAAACTGTGTCCTCTTCTGGATTAGTTCCTGCAGCCTTTGTACAAATTAATTATTTCATTGAAAGAATTGAGGTTCTTTGAGCCTCACTGAGTGAGTGCTGTGACCCTTTTTCCTTTTCTCAGAAGATCTGCTTTTTCATATTTTGTGATAATTGCCTGACATGATAGAGCACTCTTGTTCCCCTGCTGCATCTAAAGCAAGGTTATCTTTCTGGGTTTTGCAGTACCTGACGTTGGCAAGGGACAGAGCAATTAGTTTAAGGAAGAAAAAATGACGAAAAATAACAATTTGATATCATTATTAATATAAAATAAATGAGTGTTACTTCTTCAAAGGGTCTGCCATACACGTGCACTTGGGCCTCTCACTCAAACAACCTTGCAATAGGTGCTGCTGCACTGGGAAGCAACTGAGGCCCTGGGTACCACCATTTGCTGCAGAGCTGCAAACGCTGCTGCAGTTCTTGAAAGGAACTGTCTAAACATCGAAATGTTGCTAATGCTACCTGGAGAGCATTCCAGGAGATCTTTAAGGGTAGTTTACCTACCATCTTTCTTGTAAACGTCACTTAAATT
>NW_010577065.1:643051-667230 GCF_000705375.1 Tinamus guttatus | reverse complement strand
CGCCAGGGCACAGGCCGCAGGAGAAAAGAAACCCAAAATGCATCTAACACGCATGCTGGCTCCTTGATACCGGCTGTTTGTTCCACAAAACTGCTCTGATTAGGATGTGCTGCCCTTTTTTTTTTTCCAAATGAAAACAGACTTATCCAGAGAGCTAGTAAGATTCACTAGGTTGGGTGACTTGATATGGCAAGCACTGTAAAAAGCCACCTGTTTTAGGAGAATGTAACACAGGAGAGAAGAGTCGGGAAGGATGCTGAGGAAGGCTAAAACGTTTAGAAGACATCACAAACATCATTTTTGCTAGGATTTAAATCCAGACTTCTCTTATTATTTTCAGAGGTCCTGCACCTGTAAGAATACCTGTGCTACCATTATTCTATAAATGGTAAGAACTAACACACGGATTGATTCCTCAATAAATTTCATTTATTTAACCTGAAAGGAGCACAGAAGCAGCATATTCATCTTCCATTTTAGAAGAAACTAATAGCCCAGTTATGCTTTTTTCCCCTCAATATTTCATGTATGCTATTCTGTGCTTGCTCCTAATGCAAGCCATGCACCCAAGCTGATAAAGTCTTTAAGCTCCCAGAAGCACCCAAACTCTTCCAGAAACCAAAATCAATTCCAGACAGCTTTCATCTGTTCCCAACCTCCATTTGGAAGCATATCCATAAATAATTAACCTTAGAATATAAATACCATTAATCAGTATGATAACAAGGTCTATAAAGTTGTGAGCTACACAACTTCCCATGTATATATGATGCTAGCAAAAAGGACTTAACATGCATACAACTGAGTATTTATATCATCTGAAGGCTTGTTTTAAAGTAAGGGACGTGCTTCTGGCAAGAACTCTGCTAAGTCCTAACACCGACAACCACGACAAAATCCTCATATCCTGTATCTGTGTTTTGTGTGGATCTTCGCTTGGGAGGGAGGAAAAATAATAATCATCTTATGACTAACTAACTTGTTGAAAGTCTGCAATCTTTCCTGCTATGGGATCATGGAGGATGAACATAAAAGAATATTTCATCACCTCACTCAGTTTGTTCTCTTCACAAACTCTAAAGAACTGGGATTCCAAGGGTCACACCAGCTCATCTTCATCCCACAAAAAGAATAAGCCATCCGCAATCAGCAGCACAGGGGAGGGAAGCCTGTGAGATGAAGTGTTGGATGGGACGGAAGCACCCTGAGCTTTGCACACACTCCAGGGTGTATTTCATTCCAGTTGCCATAGTGAAGCAGGGAGGAACCGGTGTCGCTTCTATTCTTAAGCTGTGAATGATCCTTTGCACCCACACAGGCGGGTGTCTCTTTTGAAGTTTAAGATCAGGATTCAGAAAGCCACCAAGATTTGCATTGCCTGGAAATTATTTTTAACCCTGCAAGGTTTTGAAACTTTTGATAAGATTAAAAAAAAAAAAATCTAGTTATACCATTTACCCAGTCTACCGGTTAGCAGAATTACAAGCATTTTATCAAAAAGTATCTTTCATAATTTAAAATGTTACTTACCCTTAAAAACTCAAAATGGAAATCTGTTTCTTTAAACGAATAATTGCCACTGATAGTTCCAAATCAAAGCTTCTTAAAAACAAACAAGCCCCCAAAACTTTTAATTTTTTGTTTGCAGATGGTCTTCCTGATCATCTCAAAATTTTGTACAGAGGTTGGGCTGCACTTCTCTAAGTTTAAACCTTCGCACAGTGGTAGCCACAATGCTCAGCTGGCCACCTTCACCTACCTGCCTGCATTTACCTGCAAGAAAAGTAAAGTTTCTGAATCTTCTCCTTTGAAATCTCTCCAGGTCTCAAACACATCACAGAAAATTTGAATGATGTCACTGAAACGTTAGTAGCCTAAAAAAAAAAAGTATTTTTCTGGAAGTTTTTAAAAGGAGAAGTAAAAAGCGAAGTCAAATGCAGGGAAAAGCATACAAAGATATCACCAGAAGTCACTGCAAGTATTAACCTATGTACCCAGTGGTTCAAAAGCAGCAAAACCTCCAAGTTAAAACCTCTGGCATGATATATGCAATCTGTTCCTCCAGCTTTAACTGCACCAGCTGAGCTGGCAGGAAAGCATGCCCTGCTTAATCTGCACCAGGTTTTGGACGATATCACCCAAATCCCAGTGTGACTGCAGCACAATGATGGACACTGCTTCAAAGCACCCGCTCGCTCGCTCCACAAGCCGACGGCACCTGCAGGGGCAGAAGCCTCAGTGTGAGCCCTGCCAGGCCCCTGCCAGCTCTCAGGGCAAGGCGGCGGTGCGGGTACGGATGAGGGACTGATCTCTAGGCATAAAGCGACACACACTAGAAACAGAAGGGATTCAAAGAGCATAAGTTATTCCCATACTGCAAGCGAGCACGGCTTCTCTATTAAAATTCCTCCACATGACACTTCTTCCCTGCCACCTACCATTTCATCATATCTCTACTTCAGACACAAGAAAAAGCTGCCAACTCTCACTGCAGTGCCCTGATGTTGTCAGCCTATGGGTTGTCTCAGATTTTTGTACGCGACTGCAGTAACTTCAAGCAAACTGCAAGAAAAGCAGCAGAAGCGCCACACAAGTCTGCCGAAGGGAAGGAACAGGCCATCTCTGCACTAACAACAAATCAGTGTCAGGGACAGACCGGAGCTGCACCTTGAGTAAGAAACAACAGGCTTCAAGTCACAAGTATTGAAGGTTAATTTAAAAAAATAATGACCCAAACTAATGCAAGTAACATGGTTTTGCTGCTTTTTTTATATGGGAGAGTATTTTTGATTCACATAAACAAGGTTAAAACTTACTTGCCAACTACTACGTTTGTAACATTTACCAAAACCTTACAATTGTGGGATTTTTCCTTGATTGTGCTTTCATATACATGTGGCTTTGGCACACATATATACTGCGCAGCCAGGCATTCTTCCTTAATTTAATATTCATCTCTGTTTGGAAGAAGAGTAGGATACAGCAAACCAAGGTGGAAAGCAAATTACATGCTGATGTGATCTAGTCTGCTCCAGTACACCAGGTTTCCAGCCTGAACCAAATCAAGATGAAGAGATCCATAAATAAAATCATAAATACATACATTATGTACAATGATGATACATCTTCGTTTTTTTGACAGTTCTTTCTTTGCCTTCCTATCTAATTACCCGGAGAAGAGGAACTCTGGCCGATCCTTGTCATAATTTCTGCTTCCTCTGCAAGATTATCCCTATTATTCTTTATAACAATCTGTTATTTTGGCTTCCCTGTTAAGAAATTTCAATATAAAACTTAAAAGTTTCCCACAAAGGCAGACATGCAGAAAAGCAAAGTGGAAAAAAAAAAAAAAAAGGAAGACATTTATTGAGGCATAATCCCTGTGCTTTACAACCTTCCTTTTCTGAATAAAAGGACGAGAAACATCTATTGTATTTTAACATCAAGCAGCTTCCATATATAATCAGGTAAAAAACGCTCACGCTTTGGCACCTAATCCGAAGCACAGTAAAAAGTCAGCATCCCGAAATTCATCTTCCAGTCTATCTGCCTCTGCTTTAATACCTGGTAAACCTATTTTTAAAAAGTTATTCAGTCCTGGAAGGGAATGCAGACCACGGAAACCAAGGTATCCCCACTATCACGTCTTAGATTTGGGCAACCCAACGGTGTGAAGCTTATGCAGGTCACATTCCCCTGGCAGGACTGGCTGCTTCGAGCCAGTTGTGCTCACCAGCCTCAGCAGCTTCGCCAAGACACACACACAAAAAAGAGTAAGAGAAGTAGATTTTCTATTTTCTTAAATGACTGTTCTTATAAAACAGGTTTATCATCACTCTCGGCAAGAGCAGCTCAGGAACGTGCAATTCCTCTTTGAAGTCTGGTCCAAGGCTTAATAAATTTATTAGCTCTCTCCCCTCTGGGAAGCCAGTCCCCGTGAACAGAGACATGGATGCATCAGCGCGATGCTGCACAGGGCAGCTTCCCAGGATGGCCATGCACACTCATCACCACCAAAAAAGCTCCCCCTGCACAAACCAGCCGGGGGGATGCCCATGGAATCAGAGCCACTAGAAAGCTGCAGGTTTTGAAACCACCTCCAAAACAGGAGGGTCAGTTTTCCAGACTGCTCAGCTGCTGCTGTACCAGTCAGCATAAGGACTTCCTTCAACACTGTGAGCAGCCATTTACTCTACAGCACTTTGCAAGTCTGTCTTTTAAAGTAAAGCACAGTAATTTGAACATAATGAATCTTAATAAATTGGATTCTTAACCACATATTCTAATCCTTTGCCATGCTACGTTTTAGAGATATAACTCATCTTCCACATAAAACAAAAAAATTACCCATGATCCTCAAAAAATATCCCCTTACAACCGCTACAACTGCCACTCTCCCGGGAGGCAGGGGAAATGCAAACAACAGATATGCTCCTGTTTGCATTGCAGCTGGCTAGTGTGTTTGCTTTCAGGGTGAGGAGCTGCTCTGCTCATGGACCCAGCAGCCTGGGCTATCAGAGCAGCGATAGGCAACTGCAGGCAGTTTGCTAAGCTCTTTTTTTTGAAATAGGAACTACCAGATTGAGGGGGCGGCTTCCGAGCTACTGCGTTTTTCTTTGACCTTCCCTCACATATAGCTCTCAAAAGCAACATTTGCTGGTGTTGAAGATTTCTGTGGTCATCCCTTCCAGTGTTAGGTTACGTCAACCAAAGGCAAAAACCAACCTGTGCTAATCTGTTATTTACTTTCTGGGATCTTCCACACCAATCAAGATATGTATTTCACAGCTTCTCCTCAAAGATAAGGCCAGCTATTAAAGCTTTCAGTGATACACGTCCCTGCTGAATCACAGCTGTTTGCTAGCTGTGTATTCAGACCTCAGGTGAAACTTCAAAAGCAGCCTTAGCTGAAGATAAATCTGACTAAGATGTCAAAGTAAGAAAAGACAAGATAGTCAGGCATTTGAAGAGGGAGAATTCATACTCCCTTAGAAGAGAAACCAGAAGTGGAAAATAAACGCTCGCCCTTGATTTTCCTCCTCTTTGATCCTTCCTGCCTTTCTTATCTGCTCTCGGGAGAAAACTCTAGCAGTGAAAGCAAAGGAGACTCTGTGTGGGCCACGCACATGATCCTACACACGTTACTTCGCGGGAAGGGTTAGGCACCTGCTTGCAAGAGGGAGCATTGCATCGCCCCGTGTCCTCCCACACACAAGCTGCTCTGCTCCCAAAAAAGCCTCTGACGTGGCCAGGGTGGCCGTTTCCACCAGCACGTCCCCCTGTGCTGTGCATCCACCTCTGCAGAGGGCCACGGGCCCAACGCCGTGTGCGGCACCGGCTCCTGTCCAACGTCCCGCGGCACCTCCAGCCACTCGGCCCCCCCAGCCAATCCCACAGGGAGGAATCCGCAGGGCCACGGGCTCCCCGTGTTCGTCTGTCGGGCACTGCACCTTTAGGATGCATCTCTCCACGCTTTCTCCCTGAAAAGGAATGCTAGAAATCTGTGCTTTTATTCATACACATATACAAGATGTTAAACATAGACACACAGATTTTAAAATATTGATAAATATTAAAAGGACACTACCCACTGTAATGTTACATTTCCAACAACCAGGCAGTAGCATGCATTCAGAATTTTAACATATAACTTGGCTTTTCAGCCACAAAGGAAGGGTGATGTTAACTATATTGAATTGCCAGTGATCACTTTATCCCCAGTGCAGCAATGAAGAACTAGCATATTCACGTCCAAACACTCAAGATATCTCAAGAGGCCCCTACCATACACAAGCAGCACATAAAGAAGTATGATTAAGATAATACAAAAGATAAAATAGCATCCTTTCCTCCAAATCACCGTATTTCTGTGATAAGCTTACTCCAAAACAGTAAAGGCTGGGAGTTAAAGTCCAACACAGTGATGTGACTGCAAAACACCGAAAAGCCACTACCTTTCCTAAAAGTGACTTTTCCAAGTCACTTACAATGGCATTTTCTAGCAGACTGCCTTAAAGTCTTGACTGAATGGAGTACTTTGCTGCAGATCCTACTAAATATAGTTTCATAAGAACAGAGGAAAGAGGAAATCGGGACAGGTTTTTGTGCCAGTTCTTTTGCAACAGAATTGAGTAGGCCAGCAGCACATTTAGCTATCGTCAAGTTTTATGCAGATCCAAGGTGCAGACTGGTCTAGCTTGAGAAAAGTAAGGAAATGAAGACAGAATATTAAAAAGAGCTTAAGGCAGTTACAAATACTCTCAGAATCCAATAAATCGAGTATCAAACACACACTGGATTTAGTCTTTAGGCAACACCATTTTGCATTTACTGATTGACAAGTGACAGGAAGCACATCTGACAGCCTGCTGGAGTCACAGGAAAAGGAATCAGCAGGTCTGTCTGTATTTTCACAAAGACATAAGACAGAGAAATAAAACCTGAAAATGGCAAAAAAGCCTATTTCATTGGCTCTTTCGGACAAATTGTAAGTACAACTTTTCAGCAAATTAATCTATTTTGTAAATAAGAACTTGTGTTGCATTGTGCGTGGCTGTTATGTCCAACAGCCCCTTTGTTTTTCGCAAATTCAGCACATCCCCACCTTCTCTGCTCTTCTCAAGTGTGTGCTTTTTGATTTGTTTACACAATATTCCATTATATTAGGATGGTGTTAGTCATCACATGACAAAACTGGCAATTGTAGCCTATGTTTTCTAAATAAACAGGAAGGTTTGCCAGATGAGGTCAAGTGACTAAGAGACAATAGGTCTTTTAAGAAATGGGTTTAGCTCACACATTAAATGAACTTGTTCAATTCTTGAGGCTTAACTCAGCTTTAAGATATGTAATAAATGAGACCCAATCTCTTGGTATAGCTGATATCTACCATCTTTTTCAAGATGTGCATTAGTACAATTTTAAGGCGATGTTTATAACTTGATTTGGCAAATACACATTTCTGGCACTAACTTGATTTTCTTTCCAACGGTAACAGCTCATTGCTGTTTTTTTTTAGTCCATTTAACACAGCTAAAAAGAACACCACATAGTCACCTAAAATAATAATACTGTTTTTTTTGCTATTGCAACCGTACTGCTCCATGTGTTTAGGCAAACTACGCAGTCCTGACTGCACAGGTAGCTCAGCTGCATCACACCCGGCCGTCGATACAAGCAGGTCTGTGAGACCAGCTTGCGATCACTCCGCAGCAGTCATCGTTCAAGATATCATCGTTCTATACAGTCGCTGAATAGCATCCAATGCCGAAGATGTTACTTGGAAGAAATGCATTGCATCAGCTTGGACAGCCCTTGCTTTTGCAGCTTTCAGAGTAGCTTTTCACAACTTGGGCACCAGTGAGGGATAACAACTCTGGAGCACCAGAAATATAGAGAGAGGGTGGAAGAGGTGGGTTTGTGCAGCTTGGAGAAAAAGGACACATCTGGATGTGGTCTCAGCAGGGTGTTTGACCTCCTGAGAGAAACAAAACTTCTGCTTTCGTGGAGATGTTAGGATCAGCATACGCTAGGGTCAGAAGCAACAGCCTCACACTGCAACACAGAAAATTCAGATTAACCTAAAAAAATCATTATGAAGGTTATCAGACACCGACACAACAGCTCAAAGAAACTGTCGAGCCTCTAGCCTTGGAAATAACCTATTGGATGGAGATAACCACCTACTGAAAGTGATCTTGAACAACCTGCTATTGCTGGCCCTACCTTGGTAGGGGTGTTTCGCTAGATGGCATCCAGGTCTCTTCTACCCTCTGAGTCTCTGATTTAGGATGGTGGCAAGGAGGAAAAATACGGAGAGGGTTAGCACTGACACTGCAAGGACACGGATGTGGTGTTCAAAGTCAAAATAATAATAATAATAATAAAAAAGACAGAATAAACAAATAATGCAGAGATATCCCAATACAAACTTTCTGCAAGTATTTAGTACTCCCTCCAAAACAATTAATTCCAAAAATCCTGACAGTGACATGCTGAGAACTGTATCATGTTCGTTTCGCTCTCTTTTTACTCGCTGACCTTTTCTGAGAGGAACACAGGAAATATTTCAGAGGTCAGCCGGCACTGTGAGAGCCACAGCTCTCGAGAGGAAACGTGTCAGGACTTACAACACGAAACCCCTCATATCCAAATGAATGTCACCCCCCCCAACTAAAACACAAACAAAACCTTCAGGTGTCCTTAAATATGTGGCGCATTGAAGTTCTTTTGCTAAGAAGTTATATATTATGCTTGCAAATCCTGTAAAATGGCTTCCCAGAGCTAACTGGATAGCTGAACAGGTTTGCTATATATGTGCACACGTGTGCACACGGGAGGTTTGCTTCCATTAGATGTAGACTAGCCTTCTGTAATCCCATATGTGTATGTATGCACACCCCGCTCTGCACAATACAATCTAAATCAGAAATATGTCCACACACCAAACTCCACCACAGACAAGAGGAACACAAGCAGAAATAAAGTAAAAAATTGCTTCCAAACAGGATATCAGTAATAGGCACTGCCTGACACATGTGCAATCCTAATACAAAAGCAATCAATTAGTAAGTCCAGCACCTCCTCGGGAACTGCTCGTTAAAACATCTGCCTCTGAGGGTAACAGCTCTAAACCATTCAGATAAGCTCTGCCGAGCAGCTGTTTAGTCCTGCACATTGTGATTCACCCTTGACTATGCCAACAAGTAAGGGCACACGTGAATTCCCTAGCCGGCAGGAGATTCATCCTCTGGGGCTACGGAGCTGGTATTTGTCCGTGGCGGAATCGTGGGGTGGAAGCTCTGGTGCTTGTGCTGCAGGCACTTAATAACAACATCCTGAGGAGTCAGCATTCACAGACACGCTCACCAGTGTAAAACCCTTTGTGCTTGTCATCTTCCAAGCTCACAAGCATTTCACTGAAGTAACAGCAGCTTCTTACTTGCTCATGCCAACTTTAAAAAAACTAAATATTCACCTGGTTTTCTAATCGTGTATTAGACTTGTAGCTTCTCAGGGCTTGCACATGGAAATTTCACATCAAAACAAACTTGCTCTAAGTGAAGAGATTTTTTTCCATAGAAATCCTCTTGCAAAGGGAAATAACTCATGTGTGTCAGCATCATGAGACACATGCGTGACTGCTGACCTTCCCAGAAATATTCCCACTAGTATTTCTTTGCCAGCTTTTCTTCCCTAGTACCAACTCATCATTACCTCTGCACAGTCCATGTAGGGTGCCCAGAAGCTCTTCTGGAGGATGCCAGCAGTTGGAGGATATTCTGGAGTATAACAGCAACTCTTAAGAGGTGTTTATACCATAGTGCGACTCAGATTTATTACAGTGATCTACTCATCTTCTGACACGCTGAGAATATCATGTAACACTAGCATAATTATATAAAGAGTTTATTTCTCTGAAAAAACTCACAATCACAGAAATCATTGGTGCTTGTTCCAACTTCCCCTCAGTATGAGCTGCCACACAAAGGCCTGTGCCCACTCGAAACACAGCGGATCTCCAAAAAATTATTACAAAAATGAGAAATCTGCCCAGGGAGCAAATTACCAAATCCTCAGAAAAAGCAAAGAGCAAAGGGATAGCTGAACAGTGTAATGCCAATTTGTGAGCTTGGAAGAAATGCAAGAGGGCAAAGCCCTTGTGCTGAGGCACGTTTAATCAAGAAAGTCCTATTACTGACTGCACTGTTATCCTCTGGCAAAATGAAGAAATCCTTGCTGCCTCATCCAACCTCATATCAAATGGAAAACGCTGATTTCAAGCATGTACAGGCACTTTTGCACAATCTAGCTAAGACCTGCCACAGTTCTGCGGGTCTTGAGTGTAAACAAATATTAAACATTTAAATATTCTCAAGACAGACTGTCCCATATTCTAACTTACCTGGTAAAAATTCATACCTCTGAATACAGCCTTGCTGAAAAGCTGCTTTCTCCTCTACAATCTGCAGTAAGAAGAGACACATGATCTCTGAAACATTCACTATTCAGAATTTGCCATCCAAGGAAAAAAAAAAAGAGCTTTTCAGAGGCACTCTTTGCTGCACGTGGTGTTCAGCGAGTCCTCCTGGTTCTGTTTCTTCGTCGAGGCCGCCCCTCCTGGCGCTCTCCCTGCACACGGCAGGGCACGGCGAGGCGCTCCGGCCGCTGCTCGCCCTCCCAGAGGCCACGAGCCTCCGCACCAGCCCACAAGGGCTCCGCACGGAGCGTTTGCTCCAGCGTCAAACTCAACCTGACCGCGGCCCTAGGCAAACATACAGAAAATACGGAAAATAAAACAGCTGATTAACCCAACAAAAGCATAAAATGCTGCAGGGGCACTGATTACCAACAGAAGTGTCCTAAGTAATCATGATGGAGTACTGTGGCACTTGTCTACATGAACATCGATATTTCACCATCCTTACAGCAAACATAGTCTGCCTGGGAAGACACATCCTCAAGTTAGACTTGCTTTCTGTACTTCCTTTGTCTTGCTTTTCACATCTAGGTTCAAAATGTAACTCCTAATGGAATTAATAAAGGAGATTCAGACCATCCAAGGAAATAACTAACTTGTTACAAGTGATGTCAGCAGTTTTCATGTTGTTACAGAGCAACTTTTTTCCCAACACAGGAGGCAAGTAACCAGGCTGTGGGGTAGGAATGGATTCCTCCCTTTGCCAGCAGCAGCGATGGATTCAGTTTCAACAGTGACAGCCTCAGCTCTTCAGCAAAACTTTGGCATCACTGAGAAGAAAACCATGACTATCAGGCAAGTCCAGGAAGCAAGCTGACTTCATCCTCTGCTCCACAATTTTCATGTTTTTCACTGGTTTGGTAAGAAGTTTTAACAAGTTACAAATGTGAGGGTTCCAGTAAATCTATATCAAGCATATTACTGTAACGTCAGAATTTCTACTATTGTGTAATTGTCTCCTGTTTGCTCACTTTTTGGCAATGTTCTTGCCAACTAATAAGAGCATTTCTGAAGTCTGATCCATTTAAAAAATCCGTAAGATTATTAGTGGCTTTTCCAATATCTCAGATCTAGTGGCCTTGCCATAATAAAACTACATTCATGAGAAGGGATGAGGAAGGGAAGAGGAAGAGAAAGGAAGGGAAGGGAGGGGAAGAGGAAGGGAAGAGGAAGGGAAGGGGAAGAGAAGAGGAAGGGAAGGGGAAGAGAAGGGAAGGGAAGAGACAAAAGAAAAGAAAAAATAAGAAAAAAAAAAGAGCTCCAGCTTCTTGCATTACTGGCAACTTCAGGGCAACTGCTTCCCCATTCACGAATGTATCTGGCTTTCAGCATAAACAAGATAGAGCCGATGGCAGCAACCGGCTGCAAATTCACCGCTACTGCAGAAGTCAGAACAAGGAACAGTTCACAAAACACGAAACAGAGCAGTTTTCTAAAGGGCCCTGGTGTGGGAACTTGCAAACTAGGTGCCTAATCCTGAATTAGGAATACTTATAGTAAATCTTTTTCCTTGTACTCATCAGAAAATGAAGACATATGACACCTAAAAAGATAAACACACAACTTCATTTTTCCATTAACTAGAGCTGTGGACACAGAACTGAATCATAACTGCTGGTAGGAAAAAACGATGGTACCTAAATTAGGAAGAAAAAAAAAGCCTAAAACAAAATAATCCCTACATCCTATCTGAAAACACAATTAAAAAAAAAAGAGTTCCAAAGCCCAAATGTCAGCTACCTTTTTTCCCAAAACGTAGTCCCTATTAGGGTCCTACGACTATGCCAATAAAACAAGCTGGTTTTAAACAAAAACTTCACCAACAAGACACTTGCCAAATTCTGCAATTACCAGTTTTTAGGAAATCCCTCTGCCACAGTGCCGGGCTAAACCATTCTGAAAAAAGGCGCACTTCCATGACCACGTTTGCCATGGGCTTCATCCTTCCCAGGTATCCCGTGTGACCTCCACGTACTGCCTGCACAAGAGCTTCACGGAGATGCTGTGAGGTTCGGCGTGCAAAGGGCACAGGCTGTGCACAACCCTCCACACGGCTGCCCCAATAGCCATTAGGACCACGTGCTTCCTGCGATAGTCTTATTATTTCATGCCAAAATACAACTACACAACACATCGAAATAATTTAGGACAAAAAGGAATGAATTTAAGTGAAATATCTCATTTTTAATAGGCATAATCCAAGCCAAGTATCCTGAACAATAAAAGGCTATCATTTTACTGTTGCCATACAGACAGCCTCTGAGGGTCTCCCCAGCATTTACTTCAGACATTTGGAAATGCTGCATTAGAGACAGTTTTGAGGATCTGAAGGCTAATTTCCTACCGAATGCTACCCGAAAAGAAGAAAAAAAAGAATCCTCTGGGGTAACTATTACATATGCCATTCACAGCATACATCTCAGAAAACCTCCTTCCTTCTGCTTCTTACTCTTTTCTATTCTTCAGGTCTTCAGCTCTGCTCCATTCCTGCAGAGGAATCTGCAAAGTTTCTGCCATTTGACAGCCATTCACGAATGCCCCTCACAGGGCAGCAGGTCCTTTTCCTGCAAAGAACTGCTGATGTACGAGTTACCCTCCACAATGGACCCCAGAGGCTGTGTAAGCAGAAGATAATAGAGAGTGATATTAAAGAATCCTGCCACTTTAAGCTTCTGGCAATTCCCTCACCTTCCTTTGTCCTAAACCATTTGCAAGAGCTATGTTAAAATCCCCCCTGAAAAGAAGGAAGTTGATACAGCTTTTCAGAAGCTTAAAAAGCTTATTTTTATAAAAACAATGTATGCTTGGTTCATGGTCCAGCTGCTTTTATGTAAAAATAGAAACATTACAGCTTCAGAAGTGACCCTAGGTCTCTCCATGACATCATTTGAGACTATTTTAAACATCCATTCCTTAAGCTTTTAAGTGTTAACTGTAGCTTTAAGTTTATTTGAATGTTCAAGACAATATGTATGTTTTATGAATCAAATATGTTTTAAAATGTGAATCAAATGAGTGCAAAAACGGGCAAGAACTTATATTTCCCCTCTAAGGGCAGCACAAAGGGGTTTTGTTTTCCAGCTACAAAACGAAAAAAAAAAAAAACTCAAAAGGGGCACTCTTCAGGCTCCTTCTTTGAAGTTACAATGGAAAAGTTTTGAGAAATCCACCCTCAAATAACCTATCCACCTTTGTACCTTTCCCAATCCCACCTCCTGAAGTCTCCGTTTTCAGACCCTCCCGTGTGTGCTATTGGAGAAGGCAAAATTACAGGACACTTTTCTTTAGGCGAACTGCAACAAGGGAGCGGGGACGGACGCAGCTGAACACGTGCACGTGGCTGCTGGCGTGGCTGGGGCCGCCGGCAGCGCCCCGCACAGCGCCCTGTGCAGCGCCCCACGCAGCGCCCCAGCTCCTGCGCCACGTGGCTTTTTTTGCGGAGGCGCCTGCTGAGCGCGGCCGCAGCCCCGCGACGCCTGCAGAGCCAGGGCAGCTCAGCGCCCTGGCGGAACGCTGCTCCCTCTTGGGCATGATCAAATTATTTACTAAATTCCAGTGAGCTGAAGCAAAGGGATTACTTGCAGAAAGCTTGCAGTGCCAGTGTGGGAAAAGGACTCGACTTGCCTCCCTGAACCCAGGATGACTTTGTAGACTGGGCAACTGCTAGGTTTCCTTACTTTAAAAGGCTGTTCCTTGTAAAGCGCAAGCCTTTGATGTACATTTTATTGAGCAACAAATGACTATATGGTTAAACAGGTTTTAGAGCTATATTTCAGAGAAAGCTTCAAAGGACAAATCTTGTCAAGCCAAAGAAATTCTTCTCATTCTCTTTATAATTTTTCCTTCTTCCTCGTCAAGATATAATATGAACTGACTGAATCTGCAGCAGAAGTTGTTATTAAACTTCATAAAGGTATCATAAAGTGCCTGATCACTTCTCCTATTATAAAAAATTAAGATAGTTTGAATAGTGTGAATAGAAGGTCTTACATCAAACAGACTAAGTAGAAATAAATATTTACACTGGTGTCAAGTTCAGAGGAAGAGAGCGACAAAAACACTGACTGCAGTGCAGCATTTTGGCAAAATGAAGCACTGATCCTGGCAGCCTACTACAAGGCCAACCTCGCTGTCTTCAAAGGAAAAGTAGGACACCCTTGGGTTCGGAAAGCACTGCCACAGATGTTGCAAGACAGTCATCTCACACCAGTACTACTCACCTTAGAGAGTCCTTCTGCATGTTACACTGTTTTAGATAGAAAAAAAAAGTTGATTAGACTCAACTACTCGATGCAAAAATTCAGCAGAGCCTTCCTTCCATGCAGAAAAATGGCAAAGAACAACTTGTCACCCAAAGCGAACCCTTCACAAGTGAGAAAAACTAAGGATTACAGACCACTAGGTCTGCTACTGTAGCCATCTTCACACACCAGTCAGTCTGCTGCCTATTTTATTGGAGGTGTGCATGCATTAAAATGAGCAGATGCTTCCTCAAATATTTTTTCCATGTAGGAACCCCAAACCTCTCCGTTTCCCATGGAAATGTTGCCATTTCAATCCTAATTCCACAAGGCAGTTGAATCCTGCTGACCAGAGAGACGTGCCTGTAGGGTTCATTTCTTTAGGGCTATGGCCATAGAGAAGTCCATTTTTATGGACCGCAGATGCTCCAGCCCTCCAACAGTTGGCTTTACCCACATTACATTTATCATAGTAACTTAAAACACTTTTTCCTCCTCATAATCACTACCGGGAGTAGCCTAGCACTGATGGCATAGTTTTTTACAGACCTGCAGTATCTTCTTTTTTTTTTTTTTAAAGAAATTATCTGCACATAGCCTAAGGTGCTCAAAAGAATATTCACAGGTTTTAATATACAGCTTTAAAGCCATAATGAAAACACTCTTACTGCTCTCCCATGCCAAGTCCCACTTCCTTATTCTCTGAAGTACACAGATTTTAGTGCTTTTTTTTTCCTCCCTCCCCCAAAGCTCCCTTTCTTTGCACTACAGACTGAAGAGGCGTCTCATTCTGAAAGCATAGCTCTGATGCTCCAGAGGAAAGCCTACACTTGCACCTGATGCCTTCGCATTCTTCCCCGGAGAACAAGAGGCCGTGGGGGCTCCCGCCGGCATCCCTGCGCGCCCACCCGCCCGCTCTCCGGGCGCTGCCTTCTCCCGATCCAGCGCGCGTGCAGGTGTGCGCATCCATGCTGTGCACACGCATGTCCGAGCAAATCTGCTTGGAATATGTGCCTGGAGGGATTTATTTGCACGCTGGCCTGCTATGTAACCATGAGACTAGTGCCCAGGAATTAAACATCTTAAAATAGTCGGAGTACAGCAAGCTGTACTTAAAACACAATTTATTCTAAGTAAATGGTTAGACAACATAAAGTTCTGTATTAATTTTATTATGGCTTTTTAAGAATTCTACCTGGAATGGGTTTGGCTTAGAAGCTCTCTGTGTTCAGAGGAATTTTATGAATCATAAAAAGTAATTTCCTTCCATAAATCATATGCCATTTTAACAGACAACTTTAGTTTCCCGTTCCATACAGGCAAGTGTGCTTTCTTCAGAGAATTTAATTCCTGATAGCATCAGTTGCTCCATTCCCCAAACTGCTAAATCACACTAAAAAGCAAGTTTTATGCAAATATACATGACAAAGTATTAATAATTACATTTATGTAATCGTCTTTTTGAAACTCTGAAGTGAAATCATATCTAAAAGCCTAATACATAGTGTAATCACTTAATTAGCATCTGTTCACCGGTCCTATACAATTTTGTTCCTCCATTTTATTCTAATTTTCACCCAATTCTTTTTTCTCTACCCATATCAGGCTATACGCCACCAAACAATTTTTCTGACCTCTGCTCCCTGAAGACCAGAGGGTCTGAAGCCCAGGACATCCAGCCAACACGTGGTTCTCCAGGCAGCCTCTCTTCGCTCTTCCAGCTTGTCGGTAAAGCAGGGGTAACAACACCGACCGTCTCAAGTAAGCAGCGGGGACCGTCTCAAGTAAGCAGTGGGGCTGAGCTGGAAAAAGCTGCATTCAGCAGTCAGCAGCAGAGCAGAAGTACTCCACTTCTTTGTTCAGTGAAGTCAGGAGATAATCTCTATCTAGCCCCAAATCATCTCCCAGGAACCACGTACCAACCCAGAAGAACCTGGAGTCAAACACTAATCGAGCCCTGTCAAAGGCAGCAGGCAAAGTTAAACTATTCTCATTTGAGAACATACAAACTGGGAAGCAGCTAGTCCTTCATGCCACTATTTTTCAGAAAATTAATTGAGGTGTCTCCTTTTGGTTTAAACATCAAGTAACAGCCACCTTAAGCCATCAGTCAAGCAGAATGTAAGGGAAGGTTAAGATCACACGGCAAAAAAATCATCTCTACCAGAAGCAAGAGAAGAAAAATAATCAGGAAGACCTTGTACCTGCCAAAGTCAGCTTGTTATAAAACCACACTACTTTCTGAGGCTTATGAGCAGAATTTACAATACAGAGGAGGGGAAAAGAAAGCTGAAGTAGCTTAAAACTATTTGAAGAATTCCACGTGAGCCTCTCCCTTTAGACACCAGGCCACTCTGAACATGACAGGACAACAAATCACTCAGTGTCACACACCTGCTTGGAGGAGAAAAGTCAAAGGGAAGATAGCACCTTTCTTCAGCTGCAGGGAACCACGGCTCTATGAAGGTACACCTGGAAAGCTTAGAAATTATCTGAAAAAACAAGCTGTTGGGTTGGGAGAAGTGCTGCTTCTTCCCTCACTCTGCACCGCAGCGTGGTTCTGCAGCGTTTCTGCACAACCCACCCTCTACTGTTATCATCACTTGGAGGCAGGATATATAAATCTTGGAATACAGAAGCTGGCACTTTCGAGTGAGCAGTCAAGCCACCCTGAAGATGAAAGGCAGAAAAATCACTGCAAGCATTTACCTATTTAAGTCCTTGGCTTAGGAAGCACCTCACGAGTTCAAGCTCTCTGCAAACCTATGAAGAACAGCTGTGTTATAATTAAACAGGAGCTCTGGTACCCCACGTGTCTGACATGTCGGCAATAGTCATGACGGGTTTGAGGAGCAGCACGAAGGGCACTACCCCAGAGATGGTGGAAACAGCCCATCTCTTGGGCCGCACGGCCCAGCTCCTTCTGCCTCTCGGTGCTGACAAGCAGCGCCCCTAATGCCACCCGACCCCTTCCAGTGACCCAGCTTCCCTACTTGGACACCGAAAGCAGAGGTGAGGCAGGAACGGGAGGGGGGAAAAAAAAATCACTGAACTACTAACATGGAGCTGAGATTAAGGCAAGTCAAACAAACAAACCAGCAAAGAAACAACAACAACAAAAAAAACAGCAAAACCTCATGGTCCATAGGAAAAACTGTGCAGGGAAGTTGCTTTGAATTAGTTCATTTTGGAAACACTTCAGCACTACTGACAAGGTTGACTGCAAAACTATCAACTTTTGCCAGGCAGAAATCAACTGTTTCTGGTGCCATCTTCTTTTATCAGTGACTGGGACTGGATCTTGCTTTTGAAGATGCCCACTTGCTAAAAAATTTTGAGGAAAGATATAGAATTAACAATTCAAGGGCTCTAAAGCTAACGTAGGGAACCTTCCATGTTCAAGCAGAAAACTTGTGCTCTATATAGTCTGTAAATAGTACAGTATGTTTTCCATATGCCAAGAACAGCAGGACACATCTTCATCAACAGAAAGTTGCCATTATTCTTGTATTTCCCCCCTTCCCAAAAAAGTTGTATTCCTACCAACTAGCAATGTATTAAATACATAATTAGCATCAAAACAACTACCTGCAAGAATTCCTAATAAATAAATAAATTCAGGTATTCATAAATATTCAATGAATAAATACAGAATACTACCCTTTTTGTAGTAAAGACTATTCCTTGGGCATCACATCAAATATTTCAAAATATTCAGGGCCTAAATTAAAAATCTAAAGCAGCCCTTTTGGGTTTAGAAAGCAGAAAGCACAGGTCAGGGCTGAAAAATACATGCTGTTTATATAACTCTGCGCCTTTTACTATGGTGTTCCCTAAGGGTAGTTCTACAGAAACATCATTGAATAACAGAAAAAAAAAAAAAGAAAAAGGGGACAAAAAGGGAGGATTTGAAACATCCGAGACTTTCAGCTCAACAATGTAATTCAATTCCACAACATCTGGGAGTTCTGTAAACTGTCACCTTCTACCTTTAAAGCCTTTAATAGTCTTATTGAATGTGGTAGGCCTATCAAATTCTATGAATAAGAGAGCATAAATATTTTGGTTGCTCCTAGCGCGAACCTCCACTCACAGGGTACCGATCCTGGTACAGCAGTTTTTCAACAGCAAATATCTCGTTTTCCATGCATGTTGACTGAAGGTGATTTTTTTTCTTCATTTATTATTTCCTTAATTGCTTTGGTACCTAAATTGTATCTAATGGCCCACAATGGCAGATGTAATCCTTCACCATAGGTATCTCCTCCTCTAGGAAAAGAAATAGAGGTGAGCACATCAGTGGTTAGTTTCCTTAAGTGACTAGTCTGAGGATGATTTACGTCTTCTGTAGCCTTGCTCTGCCAGCAAATACACTCAAACGTGAACTTTTTCCATTACCACCAGAGAAGAAGGCCGGTACTTGTCAGCAGTGTCCTCTTATTAAAGGATTCAGGCCTACTAATAAAGAGGCCCATCAAGGTTATCCCACCTCTTCATTAATATTGCGCACTGTGGGGTTGCTCTACTGGACCCTGGTCTTCTGACCAAACTAAGTGCAGTCTTCCTCAAAGATCATTTTTCCTCTTCTCACTCCATTTCACCTAATAAGCCTAAAAGGCGTGGCAGGAACGTGCAGCATTAACAGCCTGACCCAATTTAAACTGGGCAACAAAAGTTTTGGATAAATGTTTTACAGCCTAGTTTGAAATAATCTGAATAGAAGCTCAACTCTTGTGGTTGCCCAACTTTAATTTCTGGCCTCTGTAACATAGTCACTTGCCCATAAATAGAGACACGAGACTGGCTTGAAGCGTAAATAAATTGCTCTTCTAACAGTTGGAGGTTTTTTTCATAAGTATGGGCTTCCCCACTTTAAATACAGATCTTTCATACCTACTTTATATGTGGAAAAGGACAAAACTTCACATTCTAATCTGTGGCACAGCAAAATCATAAAATTTTGCCTTTGACAAAATGCAAAACAAAAAGCTTCGAAAAGGACACAAGGGACAAAGAAGAATTTAAGTAACTGGAGAAGGAAGCTCAGAGCAAGGAGAAGGAGACTCTAGGTCACCCTTTTATCGCAGACCAGTCATTTTACTACAAGATCAAAGGAAAACAGAGTTCAACTGCACTGGGCAGTGGCCCAAACACAGGTGGGAGTGCACCAGATTGTGACCAAAGACTTCCCAGACCCAGAATTAACTTTGTAAGTTAAAATGTACAGGACAAAAACACAAAAAAAAGAAGTAAAATAACAGACTCCTCCAAGCTCTGCCTCAGTAAGCAACCAGAGGCATGTTCTTCTGCACAGAGCTGCAGAAGAAACAGCTCACAAACTGCAGCTATGAAGCAAAGCATCTGGTAGTGGGAGTTTGACAGAATTTACTGAAGCCCACCAGCAGATGAAGGCTGTAGCACACAGGAAGCACGCTGGAGGACAGCAGCAAATGTTCATCTAGTCACTTGGAAGTGCAAAATCAGCTCACAGGAGCTGAGTTTCCCACTAATTTCTGTAAGAAATGTGGTGCAATCCTGGAAAGTGCTACTCTTCTCAAAACAAAGTGAACAAACAAAAATGTTTGGTTCAGATAGGAGATTAAGACCAGGCTATTTAAAGCACTAAGAAAAACTTTCCAATGGGTGTTTCTTAAGAGATTAATATTACCCTCAAAGCGTCATGAAAACAAAGACAAAACCAACCTGTTGTCTTAAGCCTTTGTTTTGGTAAAATATAGAAGTTGATATCATAATATCTTTGCTTGCCTGATGCTTGCATCCTTCCAGTGTCCGAATGTGATAAAATTTCCCAGGCCACTAAGCAGTGAGACCTAACCCAGCCACTGGGAACATGCTTCCTTCAGCTTTATAGCTCTTCAGCTCTGCTTCCTTGCATACTCAGATTTTTCGGTTATCATCCTGTTTTATAGAAGATGAAAGCTCTGTGTTCAGACATGCCCCTTCCATGATCTTATTATGAGTTTTACAGCCTTGGAAACAATAAGTGAAACTGTTTTCCAAGAAGCCTGTGCTTTATTTCACAGCAGCACGGTGCACCACCCAGTTAGCCTCAATAAAAGGTAAAGAGAAACTATGGATATAAGTAACACATCTCAGTAAGGAACATGATACCTTAAAGTCTGTCCTTTTAATTAAGAAACCGTCTAAAGTGCACTAATACCTAACCACAACATGGCTACTTACTGCTCTGGGGTATGCTATCAGAGACATAGTTCTAGTGAGATCAGATAAACTTCATGGCAGTAAATATACATTACTTAAAAAGCTTTGAATGTACATTTTTGTCTTCTGCAGGGGCATCTGGGGGTCAAAACCATGAAAACCCACTGGAGAGAATAAATATGCAATCCTGGAAGGCCTGCAGAGTATCAGAAATGGCTAAAAAAGGTCTAGTATACAGTCTGAATAATAGTTTTCTACCAAATTCATTGAAAGGACTCTGTGCATATATTTTTCTCAATTTTAAGTGCACTATAATTGTATAAGATAAAGATGCATACTGAAGAACTGCTAACACAATACCACTGGATTTTGCCAGAAGGAAGCAACAGACTGTTCCTGCCTCTGGGACTGAGAGAGAGATTGAAAACCCATCACTTAATGGAAGCTATAAATAACCAGAGATTCACACAACAGCTCCTTCAAGGTTTGTCTCTTTCCTCCAGCTAACAGGAAAAACAGAAAGCAAAAAATAACCCCATCCCTAATCCTCCCATATTAAAGTTGATCCATGACATTCATTGTGACCCAGATATCAGCATCTAAAAAGGTTATGAGGAAAAAAGATCAATACTTCAGAAAAAGCCAAGTTTAAGCCCCAAAGAAACATTTTCAGCATGGAACAGAATAAGTAGCCTAGCCTTCTGCTTTTAAGGTCTTTATTTCGAAAGACTAGTTGCTAGTGTTCCTACAAGGTCAAATTAGTTTCTGACAAAGGCAGCAAGTTTCATCCAGGGGCTGGGCTTCCAAGTGAGAGCTGCCACGCTGCCAGTCGGGCCATGGAAAAAGCCAAGATGCACTAGGCTGGGTCAAAGAAGGCGTGTGGGAGACACAGGAGACAGTTTCTCCTCAGCAACAAATCCAACTGGCAAATTCAAGGGACACTAGGGGAAGAAGCTTTTTTGCAAGGGTGCAAGTTTCTCTTTACCTTTTGATTCAATAGGGCAGTAAGTATCTGTACCTCTGCATCAAAAATTAGCATGTTTTGTCTGCTGAACACATGATCCCACAACACCTAAAGAACAAGGAAAACTGTGTCCTTACAACTACACTGATTTACTCCTTCACTTACACTAACGGTACATGCATTGCTACATATGTCATAGAGCTCCTGGGCTCATTCAGATGTATACGTATCTGATTAAATACTCCATTTGATGCAACAGTGCACAGACAAAGAGCCACACAAAATCACGCCGAGTAAAACAAGCTGCAAAATGCTGCTGAGAGAGGACAGCGAAACACCTACGTCCACAGTGACTTTTTGAGATGCCTCCTGAAGAGCTCTGCACTTCAAAAATGAGCAGTCTCCTATAGCATTTGAAAGGCAGATTTCAGAAACTAGGCCAGTGCTTAACAAAGTGGGACAGTTTTAATTTTCTAAGGAAATCCATACCACCTGAGCAACAGAAATATATGAAAAAGGATCCTTTATCCCTTTCCCTGCTGTTGGAGTGCATTCTCCACCATGACTCTTTCCAGGAGTCACGACCTATGGATCAGTAAATGCTGCATTACCATACCACGTACTTCTTGGATAACAGCTTAACCATACCATAATTACGAGCAAGACAGATCTTGGGTGGCATTACACAGAAGACACTTCGGTTTACTCCTTTAAGATATATAAAAAAACCCACATCTCATTTTTAGTTTAAAAATATGATCCCAAAACTTTTTAAATAACATTCTGAAGGCCTGCAGAGGAGAGGTCCCCAGCTTCTCATGTTGCTGAAATAAATCGTTCCCCTTGTGCATAACAGAGGTGAGATAAAGTTGCATTTATTTATTATAAACGTTAATGGTCACATTTCTAGCATTTGTATTAGCAGTTAAAAATTAGTCTTGCTATCAGGCTTTGAGCAATTACAACTTCCATCTTCTTCCCGAAATCATCAGACATTTGGTTTTGCAATCCTACGCCTTTTCTACACAGAAATATTATCACCTGAACATATTAATGTCACTTTGAGATTCCCTTGCATCCTTTAGAAGGCACTGAGCTCTTTTCCACACACTTTTGGGAGATGCGTGGCCCTGACATACATTCATTTAGCTTGATCATTCATTTAGCTTGATTTAGCTTGCAATCAATACAACAATTTTTCTCAGGTGTTCAGCAAGCTCCTAGTTAACTCCCCCTGAACATTTTTTCTCCACATGACTGGGCTCAAAAACATCCTCTAAGCTACTTTTGCAGGTGTATGAACCACAAGAACATTCTTGTATTTTTGTGTTCTTCTTTCATTTAGTGCTTTAAGCTGTTCTTTTATTGAGTTGTTCAGTAGGTGCTCAGTCACACTACAGTCACTCCAAATCCTAGAAAAAAAAGGAGTATTTGTGGTATTTGTGTGTCCCTTCACCCTCTCAAAATTTCACACCAGATCACCAGAATAACTGGGGCTGAAATCCTAACCTCATTTAAGTGAATGCCAAGAAAGGTGGGTGTCATTACACCTAAGTTTCTCAGCAAAAATATTACCTTTTGTCAGCATTACCCAGCCATACCTGAAGACCTGCCTTAAACAACACCAAAAGTCATTAGAATTCCAGATTTCTACCTGCTGTTTGGTAGATTTTAGAATGATAGTTTCAGTCCCTCCTCACCCTCCCCTTTTTCCCTCTCTACAACTCAAAAATATAAAAGCTCTTTTCAAAGACATTGGATAGATTTAAGATTAAGGATAAGAAAATGTCTGCATGACATCAGTCTAGAACAGACATTTTTCTGTCCCAGCTAAGCCAAAATGGTAGGTAATTCCTTAATTCTTACGGAGCTTAGTCCAGCTGCACTCATTTGAAGAGCTAAAACATGACCAGAAAAAGGGAACAATGCAGTTAATTATGCACAAACAAAACAGAGCCAATGTTCATACTTACAGGCTGAGGCTGTTCTGCAATACAGCAGTTGAAACACAACCAGAACTCGCTCATTGTTTACAGTCTGAAGTGCAAACACTGGTGAAGAGCAGGATTCAATCTCTGCAGAAGGGTCTCCAAGCAGCGGGTTCTTTAAATAAATTCACTATGGGCTCCAACGTGAAAACCTTTTTCCTCTGTTAAACTTTTCTCCAAAGACAGGTCAGTCCCAGGATGAGCAGGTTGAAGATGAAAAGCAGTATTCGAGAGTCTTCCTTCGGAAGGTTGGTCCTAGCACCACAGAAGTGTTACACACGCGTCTCCGGTCCCTGGCGTTACGTGAGCCTGAATTCAAGAGAGAAGTGCATTACATCAGAAAGAAAGAAGATGCAGCATCTCACACCTGCAGGCAGCTGCCCACACCCGTGATTTCTTGATGGTATCTCCAAACACAGCACAGAGAGACACCAGCATGCAAGTCACACGCCTACTTCTACACGAATGCTGAAAATAGCACATACCAGAAGTTCACACGAAGCTCAGCTCCTATCTCTAACTTTTCATAGAGGAACCAGCGTGAAGAATCAGAGTCTGATATTTTACCAGCCATCCATTTCATCTATTCCAAACTTGGAAATGTCTTTTTAAGAAGGGGCAACTGACCATGCACTTGAGCTTCTTAAGGAATTCCAACCATTGACACTTCCGATTTTCCAGTGGAAAAATTACCCAGGCCATTTGCAGAGCAAAGTTTAAATGCCATTTAACCACAGCCCTGCAGCACAGCTGTCAAAGCCATATTTTTTTTCTAAATTGGGGGTGGGTGGTGGGGGAGGAGACACCAAAAAAACCCCTCTATA
>NW_010577065.1:603714-624593 GCF_000705375.1 Tinamus guttatus | reverse complement strand
CGGCGGCGCAGGGAATCTGTGGCCCTCAGGACCCGGCAGGGCCTGCGGCAGACGGCACCATGAGAGAGGCAGGTGCCGCTCATCGACCATCCTCTCCTTCACTCTCCATCTGGTGGGAGGCTGTGACGTGAGAACCAGTGAAAATACATTTGCCTGAAAATCAGGTAACAGCCACCTCCAAGCATTTCCAACTTTCAGGAGAAAGCACTATTTAAAAATCCTGCCCTTTCCCTGGACAGAAACTCAGGTCAGTTTAGGATGCAAAAGAATGTGATAACCAAGCCGGGACACAAAACTGCAGTCAAAGGCTCTGCTCATCTCATGCATAACTTACTTCCAAGCGCCCATTTTATATTTTCCAGTGGTGTTTACTATCAGATTAATTCCACAGAAATATTCAACTGTCCGCACTAAGGGGCAGAAGGGTAGGGACAGCATTTCCAACTGGAACATTTTCAAAGGAGGAAAAAAAGAAAGGCAGAAAAAAAAGCCACACCATAACTTGATTCTTTGACTTTTTTTTTTTTTTGGTGATGTCTTGCTTGCAAATGCCAGCATGTGGTCAACTCTTTACAAGGAAACTGTTCAGCATCTGCAGTGTCAAATAGAAGAAAAACAGTCAGAAATAATTGGTGTTCATTTTGGACTCCTTTTTCTCTGGGTGATAAATTCATTGTTGAACAGCAGCAGGAAAAAAAAGGAGGAAGAGAAGGAAGACAACTCTTCATGAGAATTCTAAGCATCAATACATAACAACTCATTAAATGTTTTTGAAGTTACAGGCAAATAGTTAGTCTACAATTAAATCAGGAAATAAAACAAATTACATTTAAAGACTGCAGCCTAAAATGATTATTACTTTTGCATTAATAGGCATATTCAGAAAGTCTCCAAGATGAACGAGTATTTTAATGTAAGATGTCAAGACTCACTTGGCAAGACGTGAAAAAGAAACCTCATTTTTCTAGGCCCATTATCTTCAGGTCCTAAAACACTATAATTGAAGAGGCAGACTTTTTTTTTCCACCAAATGCCATCAGATTAGCAAGTCTCTACCTGAAAGTCTCTCCCTACATTACAGAGAAGAGAAACATTTAGAATTTACTCTAGCTCAGAGGCACCCAAATCTCTACAAAAAGCAAGGGGAATCGCAGTGATTCCTGTCCATGAGATTAACAGAGCCTCCCGACAAGGTTACGCTTCTATCTCACGCATAAACATCGGCAGATGACGGCTTCCAGATACGGTCTAAAGTGAAAAGCCTTTACCTGTTCATGAGCTAGCGGACACCTCTGATCCAACTCCGGAAAGGCTACAGACAAGGCGCTTTATTCTGCGCTGACACGGGACACGCACAGACAGTCTAGTCTGCTTCCTGGTAACCTTGTGAGAAACAGGTTAGATCTTCCCTAAATTACTTCCTCTTGCTACTTCTGCTGAGGTCTTTAAACCTCACATGGTTGTATCTGAACGTACATAAAAGTGAGCTTAATACAAATAGGCCTAATCTCGTCAAGGGAATTTCCGTAAAAACGTGCAGTTTAAAAAAGGCAACACTTCTACACCTAAACTGTCTCAGCTCCGTGCAAAGCACTTAATAACCTGGGGGCTTAAGAAAAAAGATCAGGAGGTTAAAGAAAGAGGTCCTGAACTACACAAGTGATATTATATCATGGCCATGATTCAAATACTTTCAGTGTAACAGAAAGTGAATTGTCCTCCTAATCCAGAATCCATGATGCCTTAACCTACAATTGTGGGCTTCCTTCCATGTGAAGGTTTCATATAAATATTAAAGTGGGAATACAACAACAAAGGAAATATGTCATGCTTACTTGTAATATTATGTACTTCAATATCTGATTCCATCTATTCTTTTTCCCAGCCTACCTTCACACCTCCTTCTCCATCTTCTAGCATATAGATCTGTAGTTTGGATGGTAGAACAATTGCTGAGGAAAACTTCAGTTTCTGCGTTTAAAGTACATATTTGTCAGAACTAAAACATGTATTTCAGATTAGGCAGTACACAAGCCAAAAGCAACTGGAAGGATAAAGATCTGTAAGACTTAGAAGGGATAGAGACACACACAGTGGTATTGAAGTTAACTGAAATTTGTGAGCATTTAATATGATGAATAACGATGTCTGATATTTGCCAAGAGACTGTGTCTGCTTTTTAGATTGCTAGTACATTCATTTTTGACAATTTCAATTTAACTAGAGTGAACAAGTATAAACATATTTATATCAAGTATTCTGGCTGCTTTAGTGAGCTGTGCACAAAGCTATCAGCGTTGTGACTAAGACTTCAAAACAAATGCTGACAATGATTTGACTTCCTTTATATTATGCTGGAAGCCCACAGAAAGCTACAGAATTTAGGCACTGTTGGTAAAACCAATAGTAACAATCTGTGGCCAACAATTTTCTCTCAGTAAGCTTGTACAGTTACTCTAACAGGGGAGAGGCAAAGTGCAGAAAATACATGTGCAAGAAACACTTTCTTCCACTTTTTGGAAAAACCTTTTTTGGAAACAACCCGTTTTATGACGATATTGAACAGGCAACATCTCAAAAAATAAATATTTTATGAAAAGTATATGAACAAGATGACAAATAAATACTGAAAACCTTACTCAGAACTTGCTGTTTTAAATTTCTTAAGAGACAGATGTTCTTTCTTTCATTGCTACTTGTCCATATTTTGCACAACTTCAGAATATAATCAGGTTCTGGAAAAAAAGTTACTGTATCTGAATATGTATGAATATGTTTTTCTTCTAGGATTCTAAACTCTTAAAAAAAAAAAGTGAAATAAACAAACAAATAAGGAAAAAAATTCACTAAGTCCAGGTCAAGTTATTAGTTTAGCTATACTTGCATTTCTAATTCTACTACGGAAGCTGCTGGTAGATGAGCACGGTATGACTGTTTTAAACACTTACATAAAGGAAAGTATACTGGTCTCTACAGACAGAAGCAGGGACATGCTCTTGGCATAGTTTGTTTCTATGCACCATTGATACAGCCTGTGAAGCACTTGCTGTGGCAAAGCTTCACAGACGGGAATCCAACCCCTGCCCACAGGATCCATTTGGTTGACAAAGAGCATCCAAGAGCTGCACAAGAGCAACAACCATGAACATTGCTGCTGCTCCTGGCTCATGCTTCAGCAGCCAGGAAAGACAGCAGTAAATGTACTCACGACATTTTAAAAGGAAGTGACATTCTCTGGGCGGTGTCTTGTGAGAAGCCTAATGCGACCTGAATGAAGGATGCTCCAGCAAACATGCACCAGATGAGTCTCCTGAGCATGGGATGGTGGCCATGGTGCTCAGTCAGACTGTCATAATTCCTGACAGAAGCAAACATGCTTCTGAGGGGCCTGGAAAACTACGGAAAGAAAGCAAGGTATCTGTCCAACATACATCCCTACGTCAGGAAGATTTTCAAGACAGTGTTTTGAATCTAGGAACCAAAGTTCAAAGTAACATTTTAGCAGAGCATGCAAGTTCTTTAAGGCACAAAGCTCAAAGTGCTCTTCTAGTTCAGGCAACACCCAGTAATTGTACACAACAAAAACAACCCAAAACAAACAAAAAAACCCACTCCACATATAAAATAATCCATTTTATGTCCTTTAGTGTTCCATTATTGGTGGCTCAAAGGAAGATTCAGAAGTGGTATGACTGGTGGAGTGTTTTCTGAGGGCAAAGATGAAATCAAAAGTATATGACACCATGAGCAAAAGCATCTTTATAATTTCCCACTCCTTTCTTGGTCCTTAATATTAAAAATATCATCCTTTCCTTCCTCTGAGAAAGGGAATTAAAAAAAAAAGACCAAAATTATTTTCGTTTCTACATGGCATGGCAAGTTCCACATGTAAACAAGAAGATTTAGAAAAGGTAGAGGAAACGCTCATCCTCTTACTGTCTACCTTTGAATTTGTAGTTTTGTGGCGAGGATCTGATTTTTCATAAACTTCACATTTGCTCTTTTGTGCCTTTGCCCAAGATGAGCTACTAAGTTTTCAATCTCTCAGCTAGTTTCATGTTGTAGAACAGGGTTTCTTGATTTTTTTTGATACCTATAGCCTTATTTGACTACATAAAACAAACGAAACGAGCTTTTCTGAGTAAATACAAAGCTGATGTATGGAAGACAGACAGATTGCAAGTCCTAGACAATGTGTGACCATGACAGGGGGCGGAGGGGGACACTTCCCCCGTCCTCTCAGGGAAGCAGGATGCCAATGTTCAAGCAATCTCAGCACATTCTCCCCCAGTCTTTTAATTGCAGAAGGCACTTCATCATGAGCATTACACACCATGAGGGCCTGGGGCATTCTGGGGGGGAAGATAGGATTATTCATAGCGGTAGAAGCCATAATCTCATTCTTCAGCTTCAGATTTTGTGGCTTAGTTACAAAATGGCAGACATTTTTCCCTCATAAAACTGAATTTATAAAAAAGAGAAAAGAAGTGCAAAAATACTGCGAGTGCAACAGCAGGAAACGGGCAGCCTTTTCAGGATGTCATGTTTCATACGGAACACTAGACTGCAAGAGAGTTTAAGTTTCTTATGCAAGAAACGAGTTTAAGCATCTAATTTAGATATCAACTAGATCTCCTGAAGCACTCTGCTATGCTACTTTTTGCATAATATTGTCTTCACACAGACAGGTATGATAACAGTAGGTTTCTATGATAGCAGTTCTCTTATTGCTGGAGTATGTTTTTAGCTTTCTTCTGTTTTAGGGTTTCCATAGGCACAAAGTGACTTTGCTTCTTACCTGGCACTTCAGTGAAAAACGACAGCAAAAGTGACACTGTGGCCTTCTGCATTAACATTGTTCACTGGGCTGGATCAACAATGTTCTCCTTCAAAATGTGAACAAAATGTTCAAGAGGCCAGGTCCTCAAAAACATTTGTCCTCCCACCCACCATATAAAAAGCTCAATGAGTTAGTCATACAACCCCTGCTGTCTGACCCATGTTTTTAACAACGAAGGGGAAGACAACCTGATCTAAACATACTGAAGAGCAGCAGACAGCAGTAACAGAACATAAATAAGTATTTGTACAAATGGGCATCTGAAATGGAGAAACAGAAAGGCACAGGTTTGTGCCAAACCAATATATATTCTACAAGGCTAATGTAATAACTAAAATTCAAGAGCAGCAGATAGAAAAATAAAGTTGTGTAAGCTTCTCTGAAAATGCAGGGAGTCCTTCATTAAATGTAGATGTTAGCAAACCACATGCTATGTTTAATTTTTCCTTTATCCTTGAATTCAGCAGAGAGCATTAATTTCAGCTAGAGCAGTGAATTAAAACTTCTTTCACTCTCGCTCAAACTCCCTGAATTAATGATTAAATTGAAAGTTAAATAGTTACACAAAAGTAATGCAAATACGGTACATACGAAAACCTAAGCACTTCTTTACACACTTTCAGGAAGATAAAGCAGTGATAATACTGCACAGAAAAGAGAGCCGACGAAAGAAGTTTGCAAACCATGAAGTACGAAACCCAAGTAACAGAAGAGCCACATTCCAGTCTTTGAAGATATGCAGGCTTTTCTGCAGTGGTATCCAGACACAAACTCCACCGTGCATCCAGGCTGCTAGGATGTCGGCCTAGTACTTCTGGCAACAGGAGCATAGTGATGAAACACTGCAGAAGCTTTTGGTGCTAGAAATAGATGGAATATGGGATTTCTTGACAAACTGAAGTTGTTTGCTAATGGACAAAACATTTCTCTTCCAAAACTCATTCTCCTTTCACTCTCTCCACCTTCCCAATAGTCTAGACCAGAAATGAATAACACAGGACAAAGTTATGCTAAAATGGAAGTGTCAAGGACATAGTATTAGCTTTTTTTTTTTTTTTTTTCTCCAGATTGCTTTGGGTTTGCTCTCAGCAGTTGGGCAAGTTTCAATATTTCACGGAACTAAAGAAAGAATAAGCTAGCTGTGAAGAACCTCAAGCCTTAATGTTCATGCAACTGGAAGTACATCAGACCACCACGTAATCAAAACCATGCAATGAGGAACAGCTACACTCTGGCTACGTGCAGATACCAGTCCAGCCATGCACTTGCAGAGGAGCAGGGAAGAAGGAGAATCACAGGGTTCATAGTTAAAGAGGCAGCAGGGAATGTACCAGATACGTTGTTGAGCACACTGTGTTACTGACAGTCAGCCTGAACCTCTAAATGATTAAGTTAAGAAAGATATTAGGACCTCACTCACTTTTCTCCTCCCTACTCCTCATTTCTCCTTTTAACCAAAGGAACAGTACATACACTAAGATTATGTTTACAAAGAATTTGCACTCGATTTCCATCACGCTCAGTGAGGCAGGTCAGGAAGGCTGAACTTCCCGACTGAAGCTTCCTGCAGATAGTTCTGGAGCACGTACAGAAGTGGCAGCCAACAGGCTGGGAACTCCCTTTCACTTCACTCATTTCTGGCACAAGAGTCAAAACCAAGTGTTTTCACACCACGGAGATCTCTGCTCCCTGCCTCCCCCTGCTCCTCGAGGGAGCCATCACTGAACCGGTCTTACATGCTCCAGAAGTCCTTTCTCCTCCCCACATGTCTCTTGCTGGATCATCTCTCATTCACACATAATCCTTCTTCCTCCTCCGGCTTGCAGTCCATCTCTTTTTCTTCTTCTGTCCCAAATATTCCACATCTTCCTTTCCAGTCTTCCTCTTTACATGCAAACCCGCCATCTTCTGCCTGCCCCCGTTATCCTGAGGCAGGATAGCAAGGGAGGCTGAAGTGAAAACCCCAGGGCCAACTGTGGGGATGTGAAGATCCCAACTGCATTTCAGAGCGTCACCTGCGCTTCCCATTTCACCGGCTAGTAATCAAACCACCTCTTTGTCACATACTACCTCCAGGGTAAATTCATGTACTCTCCCTCACCCAGGCTCTGCCAGAAATTTTGTGCAACTAATAGTGAAATCAAAGCTGAAAAAAGCAGGTGTGTTCATAGAAAGGAAGTGCTCAGTGCAAAGGATAAGTCCAAACACGCCTGGTATTGACGATATCATTCACTCAGATACTTCAAAGTTGTCACAGAAATGGGGGCAGGGAAAGAAAAAAGAAGATGAGAAAAGCCATATTTTAGCCATTTATGCATGCTTACATAAAATGCAACACGCTTTGGGTATTTTTAGGGAAGCAGATCAAGTTCTGGTTGCTACCTGAATTACATATCATATAAACAGTGCCTAGAAACGCAGTTAGGATGAAAAAAAGTGAAATTTATTACTTTAAACCTGAGGAGTTACACAGTATTCAGCACGTTGTGCCTCCACCCCTCATAAACATACAGAGCCATGCCATAGGTGTTCCACATGCATCTTTTCTGGGGAAGAAGCATATGTAAGATTTGTGTGAACACATGCATAAATAATTTGCTACGTAGGAGAATCTTTCTCCAAAACTCAATGGGATTTTTAGACACTAGAATACAAAACACTAAAGGAAAACATTAAGACAGTTTTTTTGAGTGTGTAAATTCCAGCTTCACGAGAAAACAGCAGTAGTTTCAGTGTTTTACTGACGTACAGACAAGACAAAAACTTGCCACAAAAAGATATATTTGAGAACTTTGCTGAATGCAAATTCTCTTTACCAGGAAGAGTAACCATCTTTGTTACGATGGTTACTTACGCCCTTTGAGAATTGCAAAGTTTAAGAGACCAGTCCACCCTGACTTTACAAGCTGAGCAGAACACTATAACCAACAAACGTGGTACTAAAATACAAGATCAATTACCACAACCATGAAAAGTACAAGACAAAGAAGATCAAAGAATTTCTATCATCTTATTGAAGAGTTTGGAGATATACTTAAAGCCTTAGCTTGAGCAGAGGATCAGGAATGCAAAATTGCCAGACAATAACCAGAAAATGTGCAGAGATCCTTATGTAATAAAACTGGGGAAGCTGACACACATACCATGAATACTATGAGTCTGTTGGGGCGCCAAGACAATTTAGTGCTGTCAAAAATAATTAATTCAATTAATTGTGGGTCACAAAACACCTGGACCTCCTGTCAAAGTTGTTCTGAATTAGTTATCAATATTAATCAATCTGTTTTTACTAAGAACACAAAGGACATTTGAATATAATTTGCATATAATTCTGCTGGACTTCCCATCAGGGGCTCCTTGCCAGGGAAGCATTTCAAATGCTGCTAAGCATTCATGAGAAGTGCCACAAAACTAGATCCAATCTGCTTCAGGTTCAAATCCCTATCATACCTTGATGGTTTTGATATCCCCATGAATATTCATACATCTGTCATCTGTGTTTAGCCAAACTATTAGAGCGAAAAGCAAAACTGGCAGTACTGCCTACCCAAATTTCATAACCTCCCTCATCCCGCTGCCTTTTGCTGAGCAGGAAGTTATTCACTGAAGAGATGACCAATTCTGGGGAGCGGGTTTGTGGCAGGGTGAGGTTATTAAGTAATCTCATCTATTATGTTAGCTTAAAGAAAAACAGCTACCAGAAGGGAGAGTCAGAGACTTTCTTCCCCTCTCCCCCCTGCAGAGTCAGAGATGTCACAGCTCCTAGGAAAGTGAGCTACTGCTCTCAGTGCACGAGTTCAAATTTGGACTTGAGGCTATCTTGTTTCCTGCCACGACGACAGAAGCCCTCAGAGTTGCACACTACCGGATGCTTCCCTCTTATCCTGATGAGTCTAAAACTCTCTAACTGCAAAGTTTACTTTTAAAAATATTTTTACATCCTTAAGCATTGTATCTTAGAAAGTGAGACATGATGTGCTCGTACCATAAGGATTAGTAGCCTGCATTTACACTGCTAGCATAGCTTAATTAGGAAAATTAAAAATCTAAGGCCAGAGAGAGAGAGGCTTCAAGTCCATTTCATTGACATAGCCAAGTCAGTCCAACTCAACTACTAGCAAGGAGCCACTCCTCTTCCCTACGGCCTCTTCTCTATGCCCATTTCTATCCAAATTTCCGGCTGCACACTCCCTCCCCTGAATATTTTGTTGGCTTAGTAACCTGCAGGAGTCCATCAAGGACAGACCTGCACAAGAACGATGTGAGATGGGAGCGAGCAGGACTGCCCAGCACACAGCACTAGCTGCTGGATGAGACCAAACATGTCCATCTCGCCAAACCTCTCTTTCCTCGGTGAAGCAGCCCGTTTGTGCAACCTTACCACCTGCAAGATCAGGTTATCAAGACTCAGCTTTGCAGAAGGGCAAGCAAGGGGCAGATTTCTGTTCCCTCACCATCTTAATAGGCTTTGCTATCTATTTTTTTTCCAGATTGTTCCATGAGGAGAAAACCAATACACAAAAAGTGTACATACATAAACCATTAAGCCCAGGTAGGTCTCAGTTTGAACATTTTGTCATGAGCAAACTGCAGATTTGTTCAGACCAGATTTGTGTGTATAAAGGAGAGAAAAGAAGTATACCTTAAAAATGATGTTTGTTTTTAAGGGATGCAGTTGTCTTTCTGTGCCATCTAACCATGGCAAGAGATTCAGCAGTAACATGGCTTAAAATAACTTTTTCTGTCTGTATCATTTTCCTGCTCCAGTTCACTACACAGCCCAGACTGCCCACGCAAATAAATAAGTGCACAATTACATCCCAGGTCCTTGACAGACTAGTCCAGCTTGAACTGATGGCATATAAATCAGTTACACATACTCCCTTATTCAGTAAAATTACCTTACTGGAGTGCTACAGTAAGGTACACACTAAGAACACACTACCTATTTAGACATCTCTCAGCAGAGTTTCATATATGATAAAACACAATGGCTCCATAAAGATTTGGATTATATACCTTGTAAATTTCCAAGTACATTTGCACAAAGCTGAAAGATTATGTACTGAACTGAGGGAAGGAGAAAGAAAACAACCCTGCCAGACTACGTCTGTGAGACTGCAGACACACACACGCTAAGCACCTGGATCGGAGCTAGCTCTGCCTCGGAGGAGCGCTATCTCCAGTGCTGCCTGCACCGTGCTAGGAGGGGAGCGCTTCCCTGCGTGCTCCATCTCACGTCGTGCCGGTCTCAGCTCTACCCCAAAGCCGGCACTGCCCAGCCGGTGCCGCGCGGAGCCCGCAGCGAGCGGGGGATGATGGCGCAGGTCACGCACGCTCACGGCCAGAGGTGCCCCTGGGGCTGTGCTCCACCGAGCGCCCCCGAGAGCCGCCGCGTAACGCGGCGCTGCAATCACGCTGAGCAGCACCAGCACATCGGGAAACAGTGAGGCTTCCCGAGGAATAATTCTTGAGGCAGCTTCTTCACAGCTTCCTAACCGAACATACTTCGTATCTCCCTGCCCTGCAAGCTTAAAATACGTCCTGTGTTCCTCTGTGACTTCCCTTGCTCCAGGAAGCAACTCCTCCAGAGCAGCACATACCCAGTGCCGTGACAGAGGAGCTATGGGCTTGGCAGCCTGGCTTCCACCCCGCTGGGAGCAGGGAGCTGTGGCTCCTGCGGAGCTGGCTCAGGCCCTTCATGGGGGCGCCGGCGGTACAGGGAGGCTTGCCCTGGAGCCCGCCAGAGGCCTGGTGCCTGAGGAGGCCGCAGTGCAAACCCTGTGGGAAGCTGCTCTCCTCCACGCGGCCGCCGCGCTCCTCTGCTCCGCTTGCTGACATGAGGGCTGCCAAAGGTCTCTGCTTCCATGAGAAACACACTCTGGCAGCTCTGCCTGCGCTTCCATAAGCCAGATGGAAGGTCAGGCACCCTGCTTGCCCACCAACGTGGTGCGAGGGGTCCCCAAGCGCCCGTGGCGAGCGGCTGCCCTCACGCTGGCTGCCCCCGCGCCGCACCGCATCGCACCCAGCGATGGGTCCTTGGGCCTATTCCAGCGTTTCCGTGTGAAACTTTAGCTAGATAACCCCTTCTCGCTAGCTCAGCTCCGGGTCACTTGCAATCCCAGGTAGTCCAGGAAATAACCTATTAGGACTAGATGTCCAGCAGAAACGCACAGCTTGGCAGGCACACTCGTGAGGGGTAGCAAACAAGTTTGTTATTGAGTTACTGTCCATTGCATCTGCCAACAAGTTCAACAGGTTCTCAGTAAAAGGAAGGATGCATTACAAGTACTACAGGCAATAACGGAAAGGAAACACATTGGTAAGGGCTGGCCCTGAATGACAGGAGGAATTACTGCTCCCGAGCCACTATTATGAATGGCCGGTGAACTATTTACTGTGCTCTTAAAAACACACACTGTGTTCAGAAATCATCCACCTACAGTGACAGGCTGTCCTGAAAGCACTTGTCCATTTGGAAACAGACTTTTTACAACAGACAGAAACCCTGAGGACCAAAGGAAGAAAAACCCCTCAAAACACATTTAAGTAGATTGTTGGTTCACTCCTTAGAAGTCCCTATAAAATATGGTGAAAATAGTTCTGCCTTTATAATTACATTTTACACATCTCCACTGCTGTTAGGTAGAATACTGCTTTGTGGATTTTTTATTTTTGAAATCTCTTCCACACTTTAGCACCCTGGTGTTGCACCTTTCTCACCAAATGACAGGGACTTGCAGTGGGGCTTCCTTCTCGTATGTAACCCATCCTTGCCACGAACTGGGGAACAGTCTCCCAGTTTTCCTCAGAGTGGCAAAAGCCAGACTGAGAGAGTAAAATGAAGACATTTTCTCTTTACCTTCGTAATTTTACAAATAAAATTGAGTAGGTAAAATGTATAGACTAGGAATAGAAAGTAGAGGCAAATGAGCACATATGAAACCTGAAAAACAGAGAAGAGAATGAGGGAAGGCAGAAGAGAAACTTGCCTGGGCAGCATTACACGTCAGAGAGACAGAAACCTCTGATCACTGTTTTTGTTAGGACAGAAATCTGGGTAGCTGAAAAAGGAAGAAGTTCCAGCAGTGGATTAGGAGGATGGGCAGTATTAGGAAGTAGCTATAGCTGCCTCAGTAGCATCAGGTCTCTGCATAGCCCAGGACAACTGGGCAAGAACAAGCGGGAAGAATGAGATTTCAGTGTTCTTTCTCCAGCTGAGGAGCCTCACGAGGAGCAAAGAACAGCTTCTGTGTTGCTCTCTGCACCTTTGGTTATCTCAGAAGCATAAACAGGAGATACAAACAAGCAGTAGCCAAGAGAACACTGGGCTCGAGTGACTGTATCAAGAGGGCGATGTTAACAGACCGAGAGCTGCAGGAAGTCTCAGAGAAAAACAGGTCCTGCAGAAGGCACGTCTCATCAGATCCAAGTAGGAGGCTATCAGCACAGCAGGAGGGGGCTGCTGGAGAAAACAAACCACAGCAGACAGCACACAGAAAACAGAAGATTTGAGAATCGTAATCCTTGGGCAACTTCTCTTACTTGGAAGCATTAAAAGTTTTCCCTAAACAGCAGGTAGTAATATATATGCTTGCACGAAAGAGTCTGCAAATGATCACAAGCTGTGAAAAAGAGAATCAAAATTGCAAAGTAATATCTTGCCTGTTAAAATCTTTCATAACAGCATAACCTCTGCAGAAGTTATTTTCAGACTATCTATAAATAGTTTCCTCTCCCTTTGTAGAATAACCATATCATGACTACAAGTTGTTTCTCATGCAACACAGCTGAAGGGGTAGCTTAGAACACATGACACTGCACTGCACGCCCAACATATCTAAAAGGAAAGCAAATTAAATCATGAAAGCCTGCAAATAAGATGCACATTTTTACAGCAGACCTCAACTCTGCAAAATAGTTTACCTTCTAATTAAAGAATTCATGTTCAGTGTCCAAGATATAGATGTAGAACCATCTAATTTAACTCACTAACACATGGATCTCTTCACCCAGTTGCAATATGACTTGAATTTAAAATAGGAGAAAAACTTCTATATTTTACTGAGGGAAAAAAAAAGTCAGCAATTCCTCAGTATCCTGTTGCAGTATAAAATAAATGTTAAAGCAAAGCACACATTACACAGCTGTTAAAGGCACTTGTGACACCCAAATGACATGTATACAGACTGCAGTCCCCTATTAGCCATTTTAAAACCTAACTACGTATTTAAATACTAAACCAAGTATGTCTTCCACCTGTCTTTAAAGACAAATAGCCAAAGTAGAAGTGAATTATACCTTCCTGACAGTAACACTCGAAACACAAGATCATGCTATAAGTACAGCACCACAGAATGACAACAAAAATCTTCGCACAATAGCTTCTTAAAATACGTCAATTACAAGTAGAATTTGGACCAGCTGTTGTAAGTCACTGTGTCCGTGCTACTTCAAATCCCAAATGAATGAAGCCTGCAGCCTCAGCCCACATCCTAATGGCCAGTCTAGTTCACAAAACCACTTCTACAAACGGTGCACTTCTGGCATGAAAGGCTACTAAGCCAGCTGGCTGGGAGCAGAGTGGCAGGAAGGGCTGTGCACCAGGACACGCTCCTAGCGTCAGGGCTGTAACCACTCTGCGAAAACCCTGGACAGCTTTTTGCAGACTTAACCATACCACTTGCTCACGAAGATGCATAAATAGCTACCTAAGCAGTAGAAGTTGCATGACAGTTTGAAGCTTTCTATCTGTCTGAAGTCTTGTTTTCAGAGCGGTTGGGTATATTTCCTGTATCTCCAAATAAAACCAAAACTACTTATTTAACCAATTATAAGAAATTGTTAGTGTTGCAATGCTAGCAGGTGATCTCACCATTATCTTGTATCTGCTCAGTCAGTTGTTAATTTTACTTAGCCCACAACAGTTCAAAAGTCCCATCAGCCTATTTGAGAAGTTCTGTATAAGGCTGTTTATGAAAACAAAATGGACAACAGAAAACAGAAAAACAAAACAAACAAAAAAACAGTAGAATAAATGGCACACAAATCATCTTAAAAAAGATGAAACATATCTATTAGCATGAAAATACACACACTTTTAGAGGACAGAGAGTCTGCTTTGCAGGGGCAGATATGATACTATTATAAGTACTAAGAGATTTATGAAGAATGAATATTATTGTAACAAATTTGGCAGAAAGAAAACAGAGCCATGTAGCATTTTCCTATTTGTTTTTCAAATTAGATAGAACATGATCAAATTTGACAAAAAATACGAAGACATTCTGTAAGACATTTTGAAAAATGTTACAGAATGCATTTATTTCTTCCTAGAACATAAAATATTTCTTAAACCAAAGAGGGCATAAGCCAACAAATATAACCATTAAACAGGTATAGATTCTGCAAACATTCAGTCCTTCCATCAAAAAAAAAAAAGAAAAAAAGGAAAAAAGACATTGAGATTCAAGAGTTCATCCACAAAATGATAATGCAATGAAGATAAAGCCCAATACAAAGTTTAGATAGTCAAATTGTTCATCTTTTTGCGTCCTATTAACAAACAGAAATGCCAAAGGTTAGGTTTGCAAGTCTGTGTGTGTTTTGACTCAGTTCCAATCATCTTTCCATTTGAGTCAAAAGCAAAACCGTTAATTAGAAGTCACATCACATCTTCAGCAGTCACAGACATACAGAAGATGACAGATAGCCAGCAGAGCAGATTTTATCATTTCCTTATGAAGCTCCTAACTGGTACATCCGTTCATGTAATAGAGCCATAATGAATGTGAACGGAATTAACAAATGCCAGTGAGTTCAGCAGTCTGAATACATGCAAGCTAAAGAGGCATGAAGACATTATTAAAAATAACATTAAGCTGAAGCACAGAGAATCATGAAAGCTACCTCTAGTTTCTCCCATTCCTACCAAGACAAGATGTGCCTCCCAAAATGAAGGTGCTTCATAAGGCAACTCAGAGCAGCAGCGGACACTGAGATGCCTCTGAAGGAGGAAGGCATCTCTATTCATCAGGCTCAGCAGCCAACTTAAACTCATCTCTGAACGCTTCTCCCCCCAGTCCTACGGATTGCTTTGGAAAAATCGTTATCATGGCTAAGAGATCACAGATGGATACATTGGTCCAATTAATGAAGCCTACTATCATTATTGCAATATAATTTTCAATAAGCAGCCTCAAATTAAAGGATTGACTCTATCTCCCCCATTAGAAGTTACCAACACGAAACTGCTTCAGTATCTTAGAGTGTTTACATTTACCTCTCTTCCTCTCAAAAAAAAAAATCTTCCTCTACTCATTAAAAAAAAAAAAAGGAGCAGCAACTAATAGCCTTTGAAATCACTGAAAAACCAAAAGTCAGGCTGCTTATAAAACTGACCTTCAGGTTGTACTTATCTGCGTCAGCATCAAGTTTTCCTATTTATTCTCTATCCTCACGAAATTCTTTGGCTCACTGGTGACACAGGTGTGTTTACATGGATATTTAATGACTACATTGCACTGATGTGGCTAAGGAGAAAGTTTAAAGATATATGGGTCAGGGAATACAAAAATACAGCTCTCTAAGGCTTGAAGTCTGTTTATATTTCATTCCAACTTAATAAATTCCATTTTTATTGCACAGAGACTCAGTATGTATTATACTACTACTTGAGAGCCTAAGCCACTCTTAGAAGAAGACTGCAACTGTGGGGTAACACTCCATTCTCAGGTCATCTTGCTACCACAGACACATAAATCTAACAGTCATCTCACCCACTGCACTTAAGGGCTTTTCTTCTTCCATAATGGAATGGTTTAAAGAGGCTAATATTGCCAGGATTTTGGTGGAAAACGGTGCATTTAACAGCACACTTTCCAGACCTAAACAGCATGTTCTCATACCAGCCAAGTAACATAGACCAAGAATCTGATTTGACTGATTCAACTGATTTAACAAACAAAAGAACACAATTTATTTAAATTTTTGCTTCAAAAGTAATTTGAATAATCCCCTGACAGTCTGCTTTGAATCATGTAGATGGTAACCAACCCTAGTGCTGATACAAACCCTGCACAGGCCGAAGTAGTAGGACTGAAATAACCTGTAAGATTCGACAGAAGAAAAAAGTCAACGTGCATCGGCCAGAAGAGAACAGTGCCCAGAGCCTTCCGCATCCTAAAGTTTTGTCAGTTACAGAGCTGGCAAACAGGACTTCTCAGTTCATGCAGATTAAAGGTCTCATCCTTCCACGAGCAAAGAAGGTGCCCAGCAAATCACTAGCTAACCAAATAGCTTCATGACTTTCACAAGTCAATTCTGTGTCCCTCTTGGTGCTTTTGCAGCACCATCTTTCCAGGCAATGGGATGCCCTGTTCTCGCAAGCAGTCTCCAACATGGAAATCATGAAAACATGGATGTGATTGCAGCCAGTATCACTGCCTTTATAATTACCAATAGACGTGAGGCCACCTTTTTAAATTGACAAGTTATTGTAATTCATATAAAAAAATGAAATATTCACAATAATGGGGAACAAAAAAAAAACCTTTAGACTCTCAATTTCTTAGCTTTTTAAAACTAGAAAAAAAGACAATAAATTTAAACATTTATGTATATTAATATTTATTGTATATATATCTATATATACACGTATATGAGTTAGTTGTAGTCACAAGTGACAGAAGTTGTTTGATTGCTAAATAAGTCTAACTATTACGAAAATACCCTACTGTTAGCTTCATTTCATTGTTTTTAGGCAAGCCAGTTCTAGCACTCTAGAAGAGGACGCGATTCATATAAAAAACCTTCCCTCAGAACAAAGGAAAACCCACTACCGTTGACTGCAGTTCATGATTTTCTTGTCTAAGGCAACAAGCGCACGGTCAAACATTCCCAGTGACTTGGCAGGAAACTAAGGGGAGATGAGATACTTGCTGCAGAGTTCTTCGTAGGCATCTCTTATTTTAAAACACTGCATTTTAAACCTATCCATAACTTCTTTTTTTGCTGTCTCTGTAAGATATTTTGAAGTTTCTCTGTTACATTTGTAAGATATCTTTGTGTTTTGTATCATTTTATGAGCAGGAAGACAACTCGGCCATTACCCACATAATCAAATTACTTCAGTGGATTGTTTCAGACCAACGAATCAGATAAAATAATATGATGCAGCTAAGACTGCTTATGCCCAATTTTTTAAATTAAGCTAAGCAGCACACACACATCAAAGAAGAAGCAGTGCTAGTAGCACTGAACATATGCAATATTAAATGCAGATTCTGACTTCAGCCTTCCTCCCCACACACACATTACCATGGTGATTTGCAGAATTCGCTGCCTGGGATTTTAGAATAGCAAGCGCAATACTGGAAATGCCCTCAGCATCTTTGATGAGACACAAATAGGTTTCATTTAAAAAGACAGTAAGCCACAAATAATTTGATAAAGAGCTGTCTTTACAGCAGAGCACTGATAAAAATATCTTAGTATGACCTCAACCAGCAGAAAAAAAGCCACAGTCAAGCCTTCACACTACACTTTCAGTGCCTGTAGTAGGGAAACCAAGTTTAAGGATTACAGATACCAAGAAGAATGCATAAATTCACTATAGAAAGCATAATCTGCAACCACCCACTACTCCATTAACATCAGATACATAAGTGTCACTTTCAGAACAAGTTGAGTCTTATTTTAAAACAATTCGTTATGTGCCGAGATTTTCACTTCCACACACATTTATTCCGACTTCAACTTGTCTGCTCCAGATGCAAGTTTCCCACAAGAGGGATCACTCTTCACTTCTTCACTCTTCTTGCAAAACAAGAATTTTCAAGTCAAAAAAAAAAAGAAAATACACCAACAAAAATCCCCTAATGAACTGGGATCACTGCCATTACCGGTCATACACATATTTTGACAGCAAAGAAAGCACAGGACTGGGAGCAAACACAACTCTGCTTGGCTCTCTTTGCCCAGATCAAACAGTGTATTGGAACCAACCCGCCCTGTGCTTTGATTCTCCATATATATTGTGGCAATGTCTTATGTTCTAATTGCCAAAGACCCTGGAAAAGCAGCTAAAGCAATTATGAGTCTAAGAACAGGCACCAGGGACAAGACGTCACGATTGCCTGGGAGCAGCAAAGAGCACTGCTCTTGCAGTCACGTTCCTGCAGAGATGCAGCCTGTGCAGCACCACACCAGTGGAGCACAGACCTCAGCGAGTTTCACCAATAACTTCACAGCCAGGTTTTTGCTTCAAAACCTTCAACCAGAAAGGTGCCCTTCACCACTTACTGCCACTGCCTCCCCAGGAGGGGCCCAAGAAGAAGCAGCCACAGCAGTTACGCGCAGGCCAACAAGACCTGGCTTTGGAGCAGGGATCTGCAGGTTGTCCTTTACAGCCCTCCTAATCAGCTGGGCAATGGTGGAAAGGAGAAGGGGAACCTGTGGAGAAAGTAGCATGCTAGAGTCAATTCTATGTCTCGCAAAAAAGCAGCTCTACTGACACTGTCATAGTCACCTCACAGAGGCCCAAGCTCAACCAGCATTTGGCAAGAACAGCACAAAGATTTAGCCATAACTAAACGGCTTAGCAATAAGCAAGGTACAGTCGTGTCAAATAACAGAGTGAGACAGACCCTGCCTTACCTTTGAGAATAAGTTGTTACTTTATCATCGGAGAAAGACTTCATGAGGCAGTAAACCCTGATTGTACCATAAGATCAGTAATGTGCTCAGAGTGACACCAGATCCTATGAATATTTCTGCAAGATTATTTTTTATAGGAGAGGGAAGAAAAAAAAATGCCCAGAGCTACTGACCTACCTCATATCATATGTTTATCTCAGCACATGATTTCCCCGCACACCAGTAACAGCGGTGCCAGCAAACCGTCTTCCATAAAGCACAAGAATATCTCTTCCATTCAGTATCCAAGTTAACTACGAAAACAACACATGCTTGAGGACTCTAAAACAAAATGCCTGAAGAGGTTCATGACACATCAAGGCTAAAAACTTCATTTGAAGGCCTTCAGTAAGAACTGGAGGTCATTTAAACGGGTATTTCTGAATCTTTGGCTTCTTGAATACATCACCAACATCAGGTAAATTACTGCTCCTTAAATACCAACACATCCTTTTGGCTGGAAAAAAACACTCCTATCAGATCATGGAATCTGCTGTTTATACAAGTCAGGTAAATAATACTGCTCTTAATCAAAAAAAAGAAAGAAAAAAAAATCAGCCCATTCACTTGAAGGGCTAATACAGGAAAAATAGGTAGTTGTGCCCAATTGAAATATTGTTCTTAGGAAACTTTAAAGGAGTAGGTGGGCTGTCTTTAGCAACTGGTGTTTGATGAGAGTTGCTGCATCACATGGGGCCAATTAAAAAAGATGTTACCAGTCAGTGCAAGAATTATTGAACATGAGCCATAAGACAAAGCAACCAATGAAAGAAGAAAAGAAAAAGAAAAAGAAAAAGAAAAAGAAAAAGAAAAAGAAAAAGAAAAAGAAAAAGAAAAAGAAAAAGAAAAAGAAAAAGAAAAAGAAAAAGAAAAAGAAAAAAGTCTGCATGAAATAATTCCATGTTTAATAGCATGACTGTTTTGACAAGGAAGTCAGCTTCAATTTTGGAAAGCGCTGCTTTCAAAAAAAGATCTAAACAGTCAGTCTCCAAAATCAGTGAGTGATTTCAAGAAAGATGACAAAAAGGCCTATTCTTTTCCAAAAAGGAAGTGAAAGAAAGTATATTCTACTTCATAAAAAGACAAGTTTATACTTTTGGATGAAGCTTGCCATGTCTATCTAAAGAAAAAGTACACTTTTTTTTCTCTCTCTCTCTGAGGACAACCTGGATTTTGACTGGAAAGGCTTTGGTGACACTATACCATTTTGTATAAAGCAAGCTTTCCTAAGAAACAAATCAGTACACTATGATGGCTGATAAAGTTCAAAGCACATGCAGCCAAAATACATTTTCTTTAGTTGGGTGTTTTTGTTTCCCGCCCCGCTTTTTTTTTTTTTTTAAGTTAGTGCACAAGCACAGAGCAAACAATGGTGCAGTCTCTAATGCCCAGTTATTTGGTTCATGCAGTGTTTTGTCTTTACACAGTGATTTATATACTGATGAAACAAGCAGCGCTCTGTTTCAGTCTAAACGGAGAGAGATAGCTACAATATTTTATCCCCACTTGCTTAAGCTATGACTGTAAGTACTGTATTCTTTTGCTGTGAAAAAAATCAATAGGAGCTGTCATCACTTGGTATAATCTCCTCCTAACTTTAGGAACTCCTCATCATTCATATGAGAATTCCTCCTTTACTGCACTAGAGATGAATGCCCATTTCTCCTGCAGGGATTCTCTTTCCATACAGGGGCAATTGTTTATGTACCCGGAACAGACCTTATTACCAGGCCATTTCAGCAACTGCTTGCACACGCTGGGGAGATGACTCAAACTCAGTCCAGCCAGGGACTGAGCTGATAACTCAGCATCTGCCACCCATAAGCCGACGTACTAATGACCACAGCATCAAACCAAGTGATCGGGTATCTGCAGCGGGGCAGATCTCCCACAGCACTAGATGTTATATTAGTCTTGCATTATGACTCACACTTAATACCAACAAAATAAGCATGCCATTTGTTTAACATCATGCCCTGAGACCCACTCCAGGTACTTGTTTGTTGAACACACCTTAACTGTAACTTTGAAGCAGGTCTGTGAGCAGCCCCCGGCTCCTGCAGGCAGTGCAGTTCCCAGTGCTTGCTTTGCTCTGCACCACGCTGACACACGACGGTGCGCGCAGAGCAGCTATCTTCTGCTTTGGCATCTTAAGAGAAACACCACTGATCATACTGGACAGAAAGATCAGACCAAATCAAAATACTAAGGTTAATGTAGTGCATCTGCCCTTTCAGGAAGCGGCCTGCACTACCTGCCAACGACTACCCTGTCACCTTATGTCCTACTCCTTAGGCCCTCTTTCCGAGTCCCTTCTGTCAATGTAACACTTAGGGCAAGAGGG
>NW_010577065.1:583736-599273 GCF_000705375.1 Tinamus guttatus | reverse complement strand
CCGGCACACCGCGGCAAAGCAAGGCGAAGAGGGCATCAAACGCACCACGAAATATTCACCACGTTCTGCGTTTCGACTCTATATGGCTGTTTCTCACATCTATGCTTATTCGAATACAAGTTTTATGTCCTTTATGAAGCCTATATCTGCTGACAATGTAATGCGGAAGGCGGTGCTCCTGCCATGCTTTCCACCACTTTTCTATGGTTTTGAACTTTTTTTTCCTAAGGGACCTTTGTTTATGCCGAAGTACCATGCGTGGTAGTTTCTGACTTGCCTTCTGAAGGAAAGCGTGAGCGGTGTTTGGGACCACGTGTCCTGCCGTGATCTTCCCTTGCACGGATCTGGCCACTGAAAATCACCAGCCCCAGCCCTGTGGTTGGGGTTGCAATTGCACATTAGGATGGTGAAACATCATTATATGCAAAGGAGAGCTGCAATCATTACTACCATTCTACTTAAGCTTCTCATTACTATTAATAGATTTTTCTGTGCAAGAATCCTGTGACGTAAAGAAAGTATTATTATCCACACTTTGCAGAGGAGGAATTGCAGCATGGAGAGACAGTATGGCTTGCCTCAGGTCATACATACATGTATGTGGTAAAACCAGAAACCTAATCCAGAGTTTAAGTGCAGATCCGGACAGTCTAACCACTAGTTCATTTTCTTTCTCAAGCTCTGTTTCTAAGGACTTAATTACTGAAAAGTGTGGGGGAGAAGGTCTGGGGTTGGCAGGTCTGATGAAGACCTGCCAACACAAATCATGTCGAGCAGAAAACTACATTGAGCTCATGCAGAAAACTAGAAATGGTTAAATTGTTAGGAATAGGTGTCTTTACACAGAAAACTTTGTGCAGAAACATGATCCTGTTTTGCTGATTGTATAAACCAAGAAGAGGAACATGCATATAATATATCACTCCAATATTGTGAATCTAAGACATGATGCAAGTAAGAACATTCAGGTCCAAATTTAACATGTGGTGGGAACGTCACAGGGGATTCAGGCCAAAGCTGCTAACACATTAATGGTTCCCACGAAGGACTGTCCACATCAGGAGGACCACTGTGCTTTCTTAAGCAGTCGTGGCATTTGCATCAGATCGTGTCATAACACATGTGTTTTGAGCTGTTCCCCTCAGCAATTCCTTTCGCAGAACAAGGATGTGCCATGCATCTGCAGCTGTCCGTACGAGGCGATTCCTGTGTGTTTTTCATAGTTTGGGTATCTATCTCCCCTGCCTTGTGTCTCAAGAGAGCGGAGTGCCCAAAGGCAGATTGAGCAGCCCCCGCTGGCATGGAGCAGTAGGAAGCCGACCTCTCCGAGCCAGGTCCAGCAGCACAGTCAGGAGACTCATCCACACTGCAGAACCATGTGCCAAATAGTCGTCAGAAGACAGTCATGTGCCAGGCCCTGCTGCTGGCAGGGATGGTTCATATTTAGCTGCCATGGTTACTAACAAAGTGCTAATCACGTTGTGTGTGAGAACAAACTGTGTAGAGAGCCAGCCATGCCTGTAATTAACTCATTTAAACCTTCAGTAGATTGAACTGAGTTGGACAAACGTCTCTGACCAACCATTTGCACTCTGCTTTATCCCAGTTAGTTCCTCAAGAGATAAGGCACTTTGCTTTTTACCATTTTCCAAGTATTTTTCAAATATCCTCCTGACTAAATACTGGCCATTCCCCTGATTTCTCTCCAGTTTCAGACAGTCTTATGCACGTTGTTGACTCCCTTTACTACTTCTTCCATACCCAATGGTAGCGATACGCAAAAACTGTATCTCTTCTTCCCCTTCTTCTGTCTTCAGAGTCTTACATAAGCATAAAAAAAGGGTGAAGGAGAATTAACTCAATATTCATATGGAGTTCTGATGATAACTGATTTTTTTTTCTTACCTTGTGCGCCAGAGTGCTTGTTAGGTAACATATAACAATGCAACAAATAGAAATACATTGTTTGCTGGCTTTGATAATTTATGTGAAAGAATGATTACTTTCTGAAAGGGAAAAATTGCCTTATACTTTTAATGATACAGTGCATTTTTCTCTTTTTAAAAGAACAATAAACCAAGCATTTTAGCTGTGGCTAAATAGCAATATGTGGGCATAACACTCAAAACCACCATGGCATTCCTCTAATTCTAGTGCAGCTGGTATCCAGCACAGTGAAGGTGTGGACCAGCAATTGCAAGTGGTTAAGTAAGTCACCTATTCATTAACTGATTGGACACACATTTCTTGCCTGTGGCAGATGAGTACCTTCATGTAGGCAGTCTAAGCACAAGCGTTTTGCTTTGTGGTTGCCACAGGCAAGGAGCTAGCAGTACGGTCAGCTGCTGTGACTCGGCTAACAAGAAGCAACGTGTTGATCTCTGCTGGGTCAATCACTTGCAAAGGTCTGTTCATAACCTAATGCTGAAGTTCAGCCTGGTCATAACTGCCAGCCTTAAGAGGAGCTGAGAACAAGCTGAGAGGGGAACATGGGTGCCTTCTCATCCACATGACTGTTGGAAAATTTTCCTTCTTTGACAGAGGAAGCTATAGGGGATACTCACCTTCCACTGTTTTCTCCAGTGTAAATGGTTCCGCTGTGTGAACAAATCAGGGTGAGAGAAATTCTACGTGCTTTCTCAAGGAGTTTGATCCTGAAGTTCCACCAGTCGCTCTGAACCTGCATGGACTTTGGATACAAGGCCCTCCACGCAGCAGCCTGCTGCCCCCCCCAGGAAGAGCCTGACAAACTTTGCCTTCCCCATATGGCTCTCTAGAGCCTCGTAGCCCTTATTGCCAGGTAGGTGTGTCTTTGTAAATTAGATCCATAGGGCAGGCGCTTGGCACACAATCTGAAGTGATCTTCTGCTAAACTAGTGTGAAGTAGATTTACAGATCATCAAGAAAAGGAGAGAAGAACAGCGAAGTACATGTGTCCTCTTGGCTTAGTAACGCCTTAGTAATGTCTCACCAAATGTGCAAAGGCCAGAAGTTGGCAAAGTAGCTCAGACTTTTTCTAAAAAAAAAAACAAATGAAAAAAAAAAAAACACACTATGAGCACAAGGAGTTACTAAGTGCAGATACAAACAGAATTTCTCCGATTTTTCATTTTCCTTTTTTTTTTTCTCTGATAGAAATGTAAATTCAGAAACAACAGCATTTTTACATTAAGTAGGCATGCAACAAACTTCTTTGGTTTGGAAGGGCCAGCTCCAGTAATTGGGTTTCTAATACATTTTTTGTAACTTCCCTTCATTTTATTATATGCCTGAGTGTGGCCTTGAAAAGTCACAGACAGGTACCACCTCGTGTCTCTGTTTCCTGTCTCACCCTCTGGCTGTCTTTGTTTAGGTTGCTCATACATGTTAGCACATTGCCTGACATTAAGCAACTTCCAATTTGTTTGGTTTCACTACTTGCTGTCATGATGCAAATAATAAATAATACTGTGCTATTGTTTTATTCTGTTATTGCAGAACTTCTAGAGATCAACTTTATTTTCCTTTTTATGAAAATACAAGTTTCTTAGTCTTACCAAAGATCAGGGACTATTCCATTAGGCACTGTAAAAAGCAGGCCTTGCTGCAATATGCTACTATGAAACCAGATGAGATGGTCATAAAACAGGAGAAAAAAAAACGGTGGGATCCTCTTTGACATCTATTTTTTTCTACATTGCTGTTCATGTTCCTGGATGCCTTATTAATAGCATGACAAGTTTCACAGTCTTATTAGTAGTGCTGGATATGATCATTATGTACTTTCCTTAGGAATTTTCTTTTATTCATCCTGAAAAAGATGCTCTGAAATCAACAAAAAATTTGGGCAAATTATTTACTAGACAGGAAATTTGGACAAATTATTTACTAGGCCTCTGAACCCTTTACGATCACCCTTACCCATATTCCTGCCCATATTCTGAAAGCTGATGATGCTCTTTTATTTTTATTCTTTAATCTTTTCCTTCTTTTCCGCTTGAGTCTTTAATCTCCACTTTCCTGAAGATTTGTACTCTCTCCTCTTTTTTTTTTTTTTTTTCCCAAGCAGCTGAACGCACATTCTCACTGGTATTAACCTGCCTGTCCCTCCAAGCAGAGCCAGCACAGTGTATCTGAGAGTGGCAGCAGTGTAACCAGATGGCAACTTTTATTACAGAAACGATATAAACCATTTTTTTCCTTTAAGCTGTGTAAACCCTTTCTCTCTCTCCTTTTCTTTCTTTTTGTTTTCCTTTTTTTTTTTTTTACAATAGGAACATGAAAAAGAAATTACAACTCCTAATGCTTTCAGAATATTTCTATTTCTGGCTTTGAGAAATACAACAAGATGCTGTATCCAGCATTGGGGGGCAGTTTATTCTTTTAAGGGGAATTCTGTCCTCTCCATGAAATATTGTTTGGATTTCAAACACAGGGGCGTACCCCAGTCTGATGCTGACCCAGACCTTAAAGGACTGATGTGGAAGGCAGACATACCATTGCCTTCAGTGAGACCATTTGTTTACCTTACAAGTTTAGCTGCTTAACCCAGTGTTTTGAGTGAGTGCCTGGGCCTTTTTTCCTTTATACTAGAAAGCCTTCATATTAGCCTTCACCTTATAAATTGCAATGTACCTTTTCTATTACTTTTTTTTTCCCCCAATCTACACTGTAGCTAGCTTAACCAGGTATTTAATTTTTGAGCTGGCAAACAGAAGCTATTCAGCTGATGCATAGGTAGTACGGGAAGGCTGACTGCAACAGTGTTTGGCTGTGCAGCCATCTGGTTCCGTTTTGCTGCCTCCTTCATTTATGTAACTGGCAGTGAGTTGCACCAACCCATATATTGTTGGTATTTTTGATTTCCTGCCAACCTGCTAGACTAATTTTGAATAACTTTCAGTCCCAAGCCATCAGAGATTGACAACATTTGTTTTGAACAGGGCATTCATATTCATGAGAAAAAAGACCTCACCACCCTCAGCATATGAACTGTGCCCTGAAGCAGCTGCTGTTTGAACTTGCAACTGGAACCTTCAGACCGTATTATCATTAAATCCTGGTGTTTATTTCATGTCCATAGGACTGGTCAGAGGAGTTGGGGCTCGCAAAAGAACTAGGTGGAAGAATAGGAAGCACATGCTAAGCTTTTCCTAGAATCAGAATCCTACTACTGCTAATCATTAGAGTTGCACATGCATTAGAGCAGTTGCAGAAGACCATCAGGTCAAGCCAGCAACGGAGTATATGAGAAGTTACCACAAAAATTAAACTCAAGTGTCATCCAATCCACACAAGATGCATGTGTGCAGTGACACAGCCTTTTATCACTATGCCCTCACTCTTACTGATTCTCTCTTGGAGAAAGTGTGGTTTTGCACGTCCAGCTGCACCGCTGGAAGTTAGCCGCAATGTGGCATGGTTGCCTGCATGGGGCTGGGCTCAAACACCTGCCTGTTGTTCCCAAACACAAGCCCACTGACCACAGGGTGCACACGAGCACCCTGGGTGAATGCACTCTCTAGCACCAGAAGGTTGGTCAGCACCGCAGGTGTTGAGAAATGAAAATGAAAGGTTTATGACCAGAGTCTCAGCACATAACCAATAGCCACATGTGGCAGGCAACGTTGTACATATCATCACAGCTAGATTTCGGGCTGCATGGATGTGGCCCATAATATCTGGTAGGAGATTATTTATCTGAAATGGAACTGGACGGTAATATCCATTCTGACAGGTAGTCTTAGACTTGCAAAGCTATTTGAGTTCTCACTCTGTTCCAGAATGAGGACAAAACATTGAGTTTCATGAACACTGGAATTTACGCATTTCAGTTTCTTAGGGAGATTGTTTCCCTCCTGTCCACTAAAAGCCAGGTGATTTTTCTGCAACCTGAAAAAAGAAAACAGCATTCTGTGACTTTTCAGCTTCAGGCCATTGCTTCTTTCATCTTTCGGACCATTTTAATGAAACCTCTGAAAGCTTAAAAATCTGACCCTTTCTTATGACAAACACACAGACCTACAAAGTGTGCACAACTTGAGACATAGTAAAAGAAACTTTGCCTAGGAAAAAAAATAGCATAAAACTTAAAAGAAAGCAAATAAAATATCAGGAAAACAGTGTCAGAGAACTTTTAAGATTTTCACATTTATGTATTTGGAGGAATGAGAACGTAGCCCTGAAAATAGGACTATCCATTTCCAAATGACATGATGGAAATCATACTTGCCAGGTAATAATGTACAGGTAATAATATTTTTTCTTTTTTTTTTTCAGCTTTATGCCTTTAGCAATATATTGTGGCATTTATTCAACCAGATAGTTGCACTGTAAATTCAAATATTCTCTGAAAGTCTATTTCCTCTGGGTCTTGAGTCAATGCCTTTTCTCCTCTATGGGACAAAAGTGAGCACAGAGCATTTAATCAACTATTTTCCTTTCCTTCATTATTCTATATTTGATCTTAAAGCTAACTTTCTTCACATATCACTGTCAAGCAATTACTCTGCTCTCTAACACACCACTGGGATATCTAACCTGAATTAAATACAATCTTGCTATACGCAAACACAACTATTCTGTAAAAAGGGCCTTTATTAACTTGGAAGGCCTGCTGCAAACAAATGCTTCACACATGTGAGTTCATTGGTAAGTCAGATGAATGAAATGAAATCAAAATATTATCAAAAATTGCTTTCTCAGGAGTGCGAGAAGTGGTGCATTTTGCAGGTATGGGCCACCCATGGGAGTAGATGGCTGCTGCATCTCAGTGTTTTACCCAGCCAGCAGCAAGGGTGGCCCAATGGGTTGGAGATGGTGTAGCTCCTTCAAAGCTTCATTTTTGCTGTGGTAACATTTGCACCAGGCCTCCTTCTAGTGACACAAGACCTTGGTTGATATGATCAGTGTGCCGTTATTACCACTAGCCTTTGGAACGCCCCTTAAAATAGTCACGACCAGGTTTCTTGCCCTGCATTGTATTTCACTTATTCCAGGAATTTCTCCTTTTCACGTGAGGAGGCCATAGCCACCTGGTTGCTCTGTAAAGAGGAGTCTCTCCTTACAGTCCTTGAGTGAAATTTGGGCACCACTTTCACCCAAGTCTTACCTACACAATGTTCTGAAAGTGTTTAAATACAGGCATTTAGCTGCTGCTAATTGGCAGACCCATGTCCTGGAATTTTAGTAGAGCTCAGCAGATCTGGCGTAATTGCAAAGAAAAGTTATGCAACACGTGATAAAATTGGATGGACACAAGCTTAAAAAACAGTGAAAGCTTTAAATGTATACTAAATATAATTCATTTTCCAAATTAAGAGCCAGATCCTGGAATGGCTCCAGATGTAGAACTTCCTTTGAAATTGGCAGCAACTTCAGCAACATCTTGTCTTAAAAAGCAACAGGTTTTCTTGCATCTGAGGAGATTTCAAATTTCATTCCAGAACAGTTCACTCTGTAAACAAGGCACACCAATATAGACCCCATTCATACACAAAGCAAATACACCAGCGGTCCAAGTGCAAGAGACTCATAGCCTTCTCCTTGCTAAATAGTGTAACTGGTTCCTTTCATATTCCTTTTGGAATATTCCAAACATATTCCATACAAATCATTGATGAATCCATTTTCATAAAGAACAAACAAAATGATTACAGTGTGCATATATCAGAAATCTTACCGTGAAAAAGTGGAGAATAGTAGCAGGTAACAATCATATAAGATATTCAGGAACACATTCCACGGACCTCTATACTGAATATCTCTCAGAAATGGTAAACAGCCTTTTCCTTGAACACTATACAGCTGAGTTGCAAATGGTAATGATACATAAATAGGATTGGCAGATGTAAGGATATGTAATTTTGAGGACTCTGTATATACTTTAGTGTTTCATGTCCACCAGGTGATTCCTTTCTCTTTAGTCTCTGTAGTTTTAGCCCTGTTGGTCCAAATATACATTTGGCAACAGGTTAATGACCACTTACTTCATTGCGATCAGAAGCAGATTGTGGCATCACAAAACCAGAACCATCTAACACTACCTGGTTGTTAATGCTCTGTGTTGCTCTATCCAGGGAGCAATTTAAAACAGGAGATAACATCAGCCAGTCATACCAAAACCTTTTGGAAGTCACTACCAAAGTTTGTAGTTTGGCATCGTAAGATGCTTGATTTATAAGGTATTTGCAGTGGAAAACTCTGTGCAATTTGTTGGCATATGCCTATTGGGGTTTAAACAAATAATCAAACAAAAAGTATTAATTCACTTGGGTGGTAGAACTGATTTTGACTTGATCTTTTGGGTTTTATCCCTAATCCAATTTAGATTTGGAATAAAGCAAAAGGCTTGCTGTGAAGTGAAACCCTTTTTACATTTTGCATGCGCCTTCCTCAAGAATTCAGGATGTATTCATGACAAAATAATCTGGAAAAAAAATTCAAGGATGTATCCCAGAGGTCCCTTTCTGCTCCCACTGAAATCAATTAAAAAAATCCCACTCACTTCAACGGAAGCCGGATCAAGCCCCAAGACCTATTTAGTTTTAGAGGAACTGTAATAGGAAAATAGATGCCTGCCTTAGGCAAAAAGAGAATGAGAGACTTTCAAAGAATCAGATTAGAGACATGGAGCTCAAGTTCCATTTCTCATGCCCAACCTACTGCGGGAGTAGAACAATTAAATATTTTTTGGTCTTCCTTTACCAGTTTCTTCCCACTACTTCCCTCAAAGGAGACTTCAAAAGAACCCCCCAAAATTACAAAACCCTCACCTTGAAGCTGTAAAAATCCTCTCTTTCTCCCCAGATCTCTCTCGTTGTCTAGCAGCTGTGTTGTACAACCAAACTATTTTTTAGGAACAGGCAAGAAAATTACTGGCATCTGGAAGCTCCTGAGCTTTGTGGAGGATTTCATGTTCAGCCATCAGCATCACCTCCATATGTTTCTCCCTGCATCACTGAGGAGGTTGCACAGAGGTCACCAGGACGAGCAGCCGGTGGGGAACTTGCCAAGGGCTCCACCAGGTCCTCTCTTCCAGGTGTTGCTGGGGCCAGAATATGGGACATACACACACCTACCCCATGCTGAAGATACAGACTATTTTTCCCATGCTAATGTTACAGAAAATCTCACAATTGTCAATTTTCCTTTTACATTTTATAACAACTGGAGTGTATGTTTCTGAATAAGATATCACTTTCTATAACTTTTCTGCCTTTTGGATTTCACCCATATGATGAGTAACCAGTGTATATACAAATTTTATGCACATAACAAACTGACTCTACAGAAGCAAGAAATGCATGTGCATTCCTTGATTTCCTGGGGTGGTCAACTGCTTTGAAAATAGAGAGCAGGGGCATACGGAAAATTTAATGGATGATCAGAATATTTATTTTATTTTATACTTTTTTTTTGCCTTGCCTTAGCATCCTTAAGCCTCATTATGTCATTTAACTAAAACAAGAAAGCTCTTGGTTTTGTAGAAATAGATTGTGCCTTGAGGAGCTCACCGTCAAAATGAAAAAAAAGACAGGACAATTAAAAGAAAGAAAAGATCAAGAGGGTTGAGGTTAGGACTTTGGTGGCTTTGGTATCACTCTGATAATTCCAAATGTGTCCAACTGAAACACATTATTCTCTCTTGGATTTTAACAAGGAGTCTGTTTCGGTCCAATTTGACATCAACAAAGTGTCTGTGCTGGTGCTCAGTCTATGTAGTTCTACAAGCCAAAGGGAAAGGAAAAAAAAACTTTAAAATAAAATTTGTGTAGAGGAATGCTTTCCAGCAGTTCCTTTTTCTCCATCTGTCTCTTCGGCTTGTAATCAATCTGCCTTTAAAGCAGTGAGACAAATGGATTCAGGAATTTCCAATTAGTTCACACCTGCATTTGTCTTTAAAACCTCCCATATGTGTGTAGTGTGGGCAGCAGGTCCTCAGTAAAGAGTGTTTTGCTTTGCAGCTTCACTGCTGCTGCACCAGGCTACATGGCTGTGTAGAAACTACTTCAGACCTCTAATTTAGAATTAGCACATTGTGCAAACTGTAGCAATCTGCAGACAAAACTCGTCTGAAGCACCTTGGACTTTGAGCCTCTTCAAAGGGGCGCCTACTGTGCCTCCTGCTATAACACCTACATATGGATTACTTATATGTTACTTTGCAGCAAAGTTGGAAAATGACTTCTGATTTGGCTAGGAATTCAGGTCTGCTGGCTTCCCAGATGATATTCAGGACACTTTACAATCCTTCCCTTAATATCTGATAGTTATTTATTTGCTCTTTTGAAAAAGATAACACAGTTGGCAATATAGAAGAAAAAAAATATTTGTATATACTTGTTTAAATTTCAGATAAACAAGTTGTGACAGAGAGCTCAAGATGTCTAAGTACTCTAAGAGTTAACCTTAGGCACAGAGCATTTCCCTTCCATATTGTTTCAAAACTGGATAGGCTGCCAGTCCCTTGCCGTTCAGGGACTGCTTGATTATTGTATGTGTATTCTCTACAAAGAACTAATAAATATTTACATTTTATTTGCATGCATACATGCATGATCAACAGAGAGAGAATCAATCCTGTCAGACTCCGGGAGTCATAAGCTCCTATCCCAAAGCCAGAAACAGGAGTGCATCGCAGTCTGAGTCACCACTGCATACCAGTAAGAGCAAAGTTACCAACAGCAGTGTCTAAATATAAACAAAACAGAAAAATAACCTCTAAACAAACTGTCTATAGTGGAGCAAGCAACTAATTAAAAACATCCTCATTGTTTGCCTTTCTTCCCTTTTGTATCACTGGTTCTGCTGTAAGTTGTTTTGTATTCTTGAGTCACTGCCAGCAGTGCTATCGAGTGAAGCAACGGGGACAACTTTAGAGAGATGGCTGTCTTTATATGGCCATGAGATGCTGATATGGCAAGGCTGCCCGTTCCATAGACTGGCTTTCTTTCATTTTGTGCTTCTATTACCCAGGAGAAAACAAGCATTGCAGACAATATTGTGCACAGCTCTAGATTTTCTTCTCAAACTGACAGCAATGCCAAGCTGCAGAGAGCTGTGTTCTTAGTTGCTCTCCTCTCCTACTTATCTTCTTTGCTTCAAACTCCATCAGTATTGGGATGGGTTTGCATTCGTGAACAGTTATAGACCTTCTGCAACTCCACAGAAGTGTGAAGAACCGAGTTTGCTGGTGGATATCACGGAAAGACGAAGGGGAACCTTCCTCGTTCCAGCAGGGAAAAAGCTCCTTGGCATGTGCTTTTGATTGTGCTGGACAGGATGAACGCCCATTCTTTGGTGATGTGAATGGCCCCCTTTCCCACAAAAAAAGAGAATCAAAATCATATTCTCTAACTTGCTTGAAATACAAATTGGGCTGGGCAGGCAAAAGGCACAATAAACAATCCCCTGTGATTTCAGGACTGCAGACAAACTCATAAGGATGGCGTATAGACTGCTGCTCATGTCCACACCTCAGGGGAGATCTCCAGAATTTAGCTTTGCTTTTTTGTCTTCCCCTGAAAATATCATCCAAAATATCTATAAACATTACCAAAGCCATAGCCCTTCACCCACCCATACCAAACTTCCTAACTGATAGCAACCCATCATGAACTGCCAGACCGCAAGGTCTGAGGAGTGGTTTTGAAGAGTATTTTTGAGTCCAACAGAACAAACTGTCAGGCCATGGGGATATCCACACACCCAACACCACTGTGCTCTGCTACACACTGCTTTTCCTCACCTCAGGCTTTTTCTGAAGTTAATGCACGAGGTCAAACACTGTCTACTTCTACTACACAATTTGACACTTAGCCTTAGGAGCTGCCGTCTCACCAAGTATGTGAACTGTGGACGTGCCCTAAACATGACACTCTGGCTCATTAGTACAAACGATGGCTGCTTCTTCTTTATCTCCTTGCATGGGGCAATTCAGTGACTATTGTGGGATTGCTCATGATTGTTAAGCACAAAGTGGGTTTCTACTGGGCACAGAAATGAAACTACAAAATGCTGATACTCCTCTAGCTCGTTTTACTTCTCTGTCTGTTAGAAGAAGTCATCTGCACATTTTGGGGATTTATTGTTATTAAAAACTTCAAGGTAAGAGGAAAGTAAACTGCGGTCAAAAGTAGGAGGAGAGAGGGAGGAGAGGAGACTCAGGACATCACATATGTTTTAAGTCTTAAAATGTCACTAGCCAGAAACCTTTATTATGCAAAGGAATACCTTTTCTGCTACATGTAATCTTACATAGCTTAATGAAAGTCTAAATTTAAAAAAGCTATTTTTTTTTTCAGGAAGTCATAGTTTATACAGTTTACAGTTTAAAACATTGAATGCATGAAAGACAGTTCTGGGATAACTAAGCCCATATCTGGAAATGTAGCAGAACACTTACACCAATTGCTGATTTAGCAGAGTCTGCTTGCAAAAGTCAAAATTAGTAGTGCACATGCCCACAACTTGGTCGACACTGTATTCCTCTTAGTGGTAACACTCCTTTCTACGTTCTTCATGATTTTAGCCTCATTATCATAATTGACCATGTCTCATAGCTCTCCTTTCTTATAATTGGAATTAAATATCTCCATTATACAAGAAAGCAAATGGGAATAATGACGCGCCTTGCAAATATACCGTCAGCTAAATCAAGGTCATGAAGGCTAGGCTTCTTGAACGATATTCTCTGCTTTATTCCTCCAGGACCTCAGATAAATTACTTAACCTCTCTGCATCTGTTTTTCCATCTGTAAAATGAGACAGAAAATGTTTTCCCATGTTGCTGAGTAACATTTACAAAACAGCTTTACAGCTCATGAGGGCAAGATTGTCATGCAATTGTACCAAGTGTTGGTGATTAGGTCTACTAACAAGTGGGCATGGTATGAGGGATGGATGTAGCTGGCCGACCAGGATTGCATTGTATTCTACTGTAAAGTCACTTTAACACAGATTTTTGTTTCTAAGTTTGCAAGTGGAAACATTATGTAAAAGATAATTTTGTTAGTAGGTGTTATATACTAACCTGACAGGACCTAATTTAGAACCTTGAAAAGCAAATGTATAGAAGCAAAAATTTTATTAAGACATTCAATCTATTAAAATAGTCTTAGCATTCTGACTTAGTTATTTATTTTTTTTGTTTATTTGTTTTTGGTGTGTTTTGCAAATGGATATCATTTTGGGGATTATGGAACTTTACTACAGCTAACAGGGAGTGTTTCAGCTGTGCAAGTGATGTATCAGAACACTGTGCTACAAAATTATACGGGAAAAGCTAATTGAATAATAGATACTTTTAAATTTACTCATTAAAAAGAAAAAGCTCCTGAACTACATTACAGGTATTTTAATAGAAATAGTTTCGGAAAGGCAGATAGGCCCACTGTGAGGCCCAGTGAGAGGCAGAAATCCTCTTACCTGAAAGGAGCAGACAAGCCTTGGTGCTTGTTTTCTCCTACATTTCTCATTTATGTAGCCTCCTACTCAAAACTAACCACGGTTTCTGTGAGCCCCACTCGTAAGCACACAGCTCGCCTCAAGCAGTACACACGAAGCCAAAGCTATCAGATCAGGTCCACTGTTGAATCACACACCACAAACACAGGTGATGATAGAGCATTCGGGACTGCAAGGTGAGGAGATGCCCCATGTGTATTTTGCAGTGACAAGAGCTGGGAATGTGCAGCACACCCTTCGTACAAGCTGTGACTTGTTTAGGTGCTTCTGGGTAGGGAAGGGAGTCAAGTGAGGAGGAGAAAAAGAACCACTTGTCAGTTACCGGAATCATATATTCAATTTTATCATCAATTTTAATAAATTAGTATTTATTACCACCGATTTCTATATTTGGAGGCCTCTGCTGGTTCCTTTCACAGGCTTATTTCACTCCTCTGCCCACACACTTCCTTTGCATCAAGTGTGCCTTCCTGCTAGTATTGATTATGAGTCATTTTACTTCTGACAGCTATTCTGAGCACAGCTTTTACAAGGCCAAGAAATCCCTTCTTTCCCAGGGTGTTTCAGGCATGAAGAGAAACTAAAAATATAAAACTTGTATTTTCTGCAGGAACAGGGAGAAACTGCTTCATACTGTAAACCACAGCAGATATGGAATTATCTACATTTATTCAGTCGACCATTGTGTAAGCAGAAAAGTCTTTTTGCCATGGATATCCATGATAGCTCCCTGTGAGGCCAGGCAGGCAAAGAGGTCAAACAGCAAAACTTCAGCCCCCAGAATAGGGGCTATGGTCATTTTGAACAGGAGCACAGACTGGGAACACTGCTGGGAGAGACTAGATCTAATGGCCATTTCTTATCACATATGTGTTCTTAATAATGAGGGTGTAATTCTGACTGTAACTGTATCAATTTCACTGTAACTTCCATAAGCGCTACTAGGACCTTTAGAGGACTTGGGTCCAGACTGAAAGTGCCCACAGCTGTAGCTGAGTAAAAGAATAAGCTAACCAAGGGGCATGTTGAGATAGAGCACGGTTTCACTGTCACCCTGAGCCAGCCTAAGGCTGTGTTGCTGCCAAAAGAGGCAGTCCTGCTCCTCTCCCTGTGCCCAGCTGCCCATGCCCATGGTTTTGCACTGGCTGCCACGAGCCATGTCAGCACAGCAGTCTCACTGCAGTCTGATGTTCTTTTATTGTGGGGGTAGATCTCAGCCAGATCAGCAAACCGACCTAACTTGCTCAACAATTGCAGGTTCTGGTATCAAAGGGGTAGCAGGAACATGTACCTGGGGACAAGGTGTAATTTCCCCTTTGAGTGGCAGCCTCATGTCTGATCAGCCAAGGCCAACATGAATTCATGCTGGCAGCGCCTTGAGCATGTGCCTTGCTTTTACGTCCTCAGTGACTGTTTGTGCAACTTGCACTACTATTATGTTTTCTCAAAATGTATTTTTGGCAAACACGGCACATCATCAACGTCTGGCTAAGCTGACTCAGAACACACCTGTTAGACACATGTTACACGAGGCACTTGTATTTAGCAGGGGGAAGCCTTTGCTAGGCACAGGCTTGCACAGCCGAGGTCAAGACCGGCAGGGTCCTTGCTTTGCCACGGAGTAAGCAGCCCATGGACACACATTTTGGACCTGGAGCTGCACTTGGCACTCAGAAGTGCAGCTGTACAGTGTCAGGGCTTCGTGATTTATTGTGATGATCTCAAAGATCATCTCTCTCACTCTGGAGATTCGAGAATTACCTATAAATGCATATGTAAATGCACACACAAAGTACCATCATCTAAGCACTGTATTGAACATATAACCATAATTCCCAGAGCTCCTTCTAGAACAAGCTAAATGCAAACATGTTGTGGCTGTTCTTTATTTCTATGTTGTTGAAGGGTACAACATCAAACAGCACATCCAGCAGTTGTTGAAGTGATTTATAAATTTCCCGCATGAGGTTGTTCAAATAATCCCTGGTATCCTGCTGTGGCATCAAAATCTGCCTGTTACTTGTTGACCAGAAAATATTTCCCCACTTTTTTTTTTTTTTTTTGGCTACTGGGGGGGTCTGTCTTTTGGTG